>JASDQU010880555.1:52428-63597 GCA_032191745.1 Picea mariana
TGACGAGATTCATATGATTGTTAAGCATTACAAGGTTTGCAAAGTTGCCATGGCAAGAGAAGGAGAGAATCTTAATGCCTCTTTACATTACCTTGTGGGATGACTTGAACTATCTCAATGGAAAGCGTATAGTGTTTGGGGAGGTTGTAGAAGGCTCAAATACATTGATGAGGATGGATGAAGCATATGTTGATGAGAAATAATGAACTTACAAAAATAATCAAAATCAAGCACACACATATATATCGGTTGATCCATTTGATGACCCTCCACAACTTGTAGAACTCATCCCTAAAAGTTGGAAGATGGATAGATTTCTATGGATGAGCAATTATATCTAGAAGAGCTTGAGAAATCACTGCGCATGAAAGAATCACATTAGTTGTTGTTTTGGAGATGATAGGGGATATTGTAGAAACTAAAATAAAACCTCCTGAGAATGTGTTGTTTGTTTGTAAGATTAATCCTATTACTCAAGAAGAATATTTGGATGTTATATTTTATCATTTTGGGAAAGCAATGTTAGTCGATGTTATTAGATATTACAAGACATTTGACAAGTTTTGTTATGCATTCATTGAATTTGAGACTCAAGAAGCATGTAATGCAAGTATTCACGGGTTATTACTTTCTGTGGTGGCAATACTACAATGTTGCAAGCCATATTAAATTTTATTGCAATGCTTAAAACAAAATTTTTCAATATTTTCTGAACTTAAATAAAATTATAGGAGTTGCCCCAAAACTATCTTATTCTCACCCTTCCACGAAAACATTGATCTTCATACAAAGAACATAGACAGAGCAGATCGCTAAGGGGCCTCAAGAGTATCGATTTCCCCCTTAATGGAACTGAATTCCACACTAGAAACACCACAAGCTTGACTCAGATGAGTTGGAAAGGTCGGAATATTTTCCATATTGGTCTCTAAGAGATCAGGGAGATTTTACCCAAAATAATCAAATGTTTGTTCCTTATATCAACCATGTTTGTGTCTTTCGAGCTACAAGCCACCAAAGATTTTTCTAGACCTCTAATCCCATCACTGGAGGCTTGTGGATCTACTCCCTCCGCAATCTTAAAAGAAATAATATGATCATCGCACTGAATGCCAATCCCCTCCACTCCTGGTACGTTGAGTCCCTTCCATGGAAATGATACAGGATGTGTCGAAGCTTGTGACAGACCCTACAACAACAAAGGTTTCTTCTCTTCTCATAGTCAAGCTATTGGATCCATTCTATCTCACCCCACAGTAGTAGGAATACCCCTGTTTAGATTCATCAAAACTAGAATTCAAGGCACTCCTCCCATCTGTAAAGCTTCATACACTTGTTCACTTCAACCAACGAATAGAACTTTGAAAGTTGAATGCAGTTACACTAGTTTTCAACTCATATCTTTATTAATAAATGACAACATGAAAACCCGTGTTGCTGGCAATTTCCAGTAACTAATGAAAGTAATTGCTTGATACAAGTGTCCATGCAGATAGTTGATGTGTAGAAGTGTAGTGGGAGCGTAGACTTTAGCATGCATAGACATGATCAGTAGCAATATCAAATTTTTTGCAGCTCTCAATCTGGCAGGAAACACAAACACCAATTTCTAATAGCTAATGAAAGTAATTATTTTACCGAATTCAATGCCTTAGCCACCATGCTGATGGCCAATGTGTTGGGGAAAGAGAGAGCATGGCCATAGTTGTCTACAATACTTTAACAAGTGACACCACACAGCTAGGTTAGTCTTCCAATCTTACCTTCATGCCCTTCTCAAGGGTCTCATCCTTGAATGGTTCTTCTATGTAACCTTGGATGGTTTTTCCACGCAACCTTGGATAGTCATACATGGTGGCCTTTACTTGGGCTTCAATAGATAAAATATGCAAAACAAACACAGTGAGGCTATGCTCACTTCTGTATTCAATGAACATGGATTGCATCCTTATATAGGAAAAGACTCGACCGAGTTGGTTACATCCAAACCAAATACAACTAGACTCTTAACTAAGAACTGACTCTTAACACGCCTACAACTGACTCTCACAACTGAAGCTTATCACTGGTGCTTACAACTAGCGCTTACAACTAACGCTTTCTCCATTATTTCCAAGTCTCCCCCTTAATGGAGAATGGATTGACTTCTACACCTAACATCTCCTTAAACAATTCAAACTTAATCTTTTCAAGAGGCTTAGTGAAAATATCAGTAGCATTTTCACTAGTATTACAATACATAAGAGTTATTTCATTTGACTGCAACTTTTCTCGAACAAAATGATACTGAGCTTCAACATGCTTTGTCCTTGCATGAAAAATCAGATTCTTCGCAATATTGATTGAACTTTGATTATCACATCTGATCATCGTAGTTTCCTTTCGTTCTTCTCCAACATCTTAAAGAAGTCTTCTTAACCAAACAACTTCACAAGTTGTTGCACACAAGGCTTTATATTCTGCTTCAGTGGAAGACAAAGATACAATAGGCTGCTTTTTACTGCTCCATGAAACAACCCCGGATCCAATGCTGAATGCATATCCAGTGGTTGATCATCGATCATCCAGATTGTCATCCCAATCGAAATCTGAATAACCTGTCAACTCAACATCAGACGCATCAGTATATTTAATACCATAATCATGTGTACCTTTTAGATACCTGAGTACTGCCTTTGCTGCATTCCAATGGCTTTCATGAGGTTTCACCATGAACTGACTTAACACACTCACAGAATATGAAATATTAGGTCTGGTTGTGGTGAGATAATTCAGACTACCCACCATCTGTCTATACACAGTACCATTCACCTCCTTCGAACCATCATCACAATAAAGTTTCACATTCTTTTGCACGGAAATAGTAGAAGACTTACATTGATCTATTTTAAATCTCTTAAGTATTTCTCTGATATACTTACACTGACAAACAAAAGTTTGGCTTGCATTTCTCCAAACTTCAAGACCTAGGCAGTAATGTAACTCACCAAGATCTTTAATTTCAAATACCTTTGATAGTTGCTCCTTGATTTCATCAATTAACTTCTATGCATTTCCTGTAATTATTAAATCATCAACATATAATAAAATCAATACTATATACCCCTGTTCATCAAATTTGGTATATATATTTGGATCACTTTTGCTCCTCATAAAACCCTGTTGAAGAAAGAGAGAGTCTATCTTTTCATACCATGACCTAGGTGCCTGTTTTAGTCCATACAATGCTTTATTTAACTTACACACTAAGTGTTCTTGCCCCTTTTCAACAAACCCTTCAAGTTGAGTAAGGTAAACCTCTTCCTTTAACTCACCATTCAAAAATGCAGATTTAACATCTAACTGATGCAACTTCCAATGGTACTTTGTAGCTAAAACAATTAACATTCTGATAATATTCAATTGAGATACTGGTGCAAATGTTTTAGCATAATCAATACCTTCTGTTTGTGAATACCCCTTTGCCACCAATCTAGCCTTATACTTATCTATACTACCATCTGATTTTAACTTGGGTTTGTATATCCATTTGCATCCAATGGGCTTCTTATGTTTATGCAATTCAATCAATTCCCAAGTATTGTTTTTCATTATAGATTCATATTCTTCCTCCATTTCATTTCGCCATTCATCATGTTCATTAGCTTCATCAAAATTCATGGGTTCTATGACATTTGAAATGTTACTCATTAGGGCATAGTCTTTATACCTCTCGGGAAGCTGAATCTGTCTTGAAGATCTTCTCAATTGATTATCTTCCCCCCCACTTTGTGAAGATCTATCTTCACCTCTAGGTGAACTGTGACTGCTTGAATTGTCCATATCACTGAGTCCTTCTTGCTGCTGCTGCTGCTTTCGCTGTAGGGATGGTTGTTGTTGTGTGGGTTGTTGCTGCTGCTGCTGCTCTTCTTTAACTCCTTCATCAAGAAGTCTATGCCATTCCTCATGACTATTGTCGTCATGATTTCCTGCTTCCTGCTCATGGAAAAGTACATCTCTACTTGCAAATACTTTTTGAGTAGCAGGATCAAATAGTTTGTATGCTTTAAATTCATAACAGTACCCAATGAAAATACATTTAATGGCTTTAGCATCAAATTTCCTCCTATTCTCCTTTGGAATATGTGCAAAAGCCTTACACTCAAATACTTTCAAATTATGAACAACGGGTTTGGACCCATACAAGGCCTCGAAAGGAGTAACATTATCAAGACACCTTGTTGGACTTCTATTCTTTAAATAAACTACAGTATTTATGGCTTCGGCCCAAAATGAATTTGAGAGATTCTTACCTTTCATCATACTGCGTGCACACTCTACCTGAGTTCTGTTTTTCCTTTCAGCGACTCCGTTTTGTTGTGGAGTGTGAGGTATTGTAAATTGCTGTACTATTCCATTATCTTTGCAATATTTGTTGAAATCCCCTGATTTATACTCTCCCCCTTGATCTGAACGAAGGATTTTGATGGATTTTCCTGTCTATTTTTCCACCATGGTTTTGAATTCCTTAAAGTACTCGAAAACATCACTTTTTCGTCTAAGGAAGTAAACCCATGTGTATCTCGTGCAATCATCAATAAAAAACAGAAAGTAAAATGCAAGTCCTAAAGATCTAGTCTGCATAGGCCCACAAACATCAGTATGCACAAGATCTAACACATCTCTCTTTTTCTTATTAGGATTAGAGGGGAATTCATCTCTGTGCATCTTTTCTAATGCACATCCATCACAAGCAACCTTCTCATTCTTTAACATGGGAAGTCCTTCAACCATATTCTTTTTCTGTAATAACAATAAATCGGGATGATTGATGTGTCCATACCTTTGATGCCAAAGAATCTCTGTTGACATAGCTGTAGAAGTCAGTGCATGATGTGCTTTGATGGTAACATCAAGTTTGTATAGACCTCCTGCTCTGACTCCCGTTGCAACAATTTGGAAGTGGTCCAGCAGATCCTTCACTATGTAATAATTCTTGAATAATTCAACCTTCAAGTTCTGATCTGTAATGGTGGACACAGAGATCAAATTTTTCTTTATTCCTGGCACATACACCACATTGCGAATGTGACGAACAATACCATTCAACAATGTCATAGGAATGTCTCCATATCCCTTGATCTGATGAGCGCGGTCATCTCCAAGATATATGTTGGCACCATTCTGTGTTTCTTTAAAATTATCATACCAATTTTTATTACAAGTCATATGTACTGATGCTCCAGAATCCACAAACCAGGCATCAGAATCATCTGTTTCAGCAGATAAAGCAACGTTCGACACAAATAACCTAAGATCTCGTGAGTCAAAATTTGGGGGTTCATCAATATCATCACTAACAATAAATAATCTAAGATCTTGATTTGAAGATTTTTCTATATAATGACCTGAATGTGTTCTAGGTTTATTCCTAGCCTCATCACTTTTCTTCTTATGACAGTCTTTAACCATATGTCCAGGTCGACCACAATAAAAACAACTCTTAGACTCATTTCTGTCAGATTGCATACCTTGATTTGGAGATTGTCTTCTCTGCGATGAACTTCCTCTCTGCCATGAACTGCCTCTCTGCCATGAACTGCCTCCTCTGCCTCTTACTCCTGATCTCCCTCTCGCATATCTATTATTTGACCACAGTGCCAAATCTTTACTCTGAGGCTTCCGATTCCCGCGCCTCTCTTCCTCTTGCAGCAAAATACCTGTCAGTTCTTCAAACGTAGGAGGTTTCTCCCTTGCTGCAAAACCTGTTATGAACATATGATAATCTTCTAGCATACCATTTAAGGTAATAGTCACTAGATCAGTATTGGAAATAGTTGCCCCTATATTTACTAGCTTGTCTTTCAGCTCTTTAATGCGACCCAAAAATGAACTAACAGATTCATTTCCATCCATCTTAATGCTAGCAATTTAGTTTTCAGGAACAAAATGCGATTTGTGTTGCTAGTTTCATACAATGTTTTAAGAGCTGTCCATGTTGCAGCAGAAGTTGTAGCGTCTCTAATATGTGGAATTATGCTATCTTTAACTGACATGCGCAACAATACCTTTGCCTTGTTTTCGCGCTTCTCCCGGTCTTGGATTTGTGCTGCTGTCGCACCTGCAGCTGCATCAGGTTTCAGTTCAGTTCCCTTCGCAATGTTCTAGACACTATAGCCCTCCATGAGCGTCTGTATCTTGAATTTCCAGTTAATGAAGTTCGAGCCATCTAACTTGTTGGCTTTGTTGAGGTAGGTCTCCGCTAGAGGATTCGCCATCTCTGCAAGTGAATCACCAAAGATATGCAACTTTTTGTTGAATTTTCTCGGAGCAATCCGTCGCTCTGCCTTTGGATCCACTGGTCCAAATCTACCTTTGTTCTTAGCTTAAATCATGCATGCATCTTAATATCCAAAATATCCACTTTTAAATAGCCACCTCACTATTTATGATGCTTCATCCTTTCATAACTCCACTTTATATATAAAATAATATAAATTTCTTAAAACTTTAATAAAAAACGCAGTTTGAATACACACATCCACTTTAACAATGAAGTGAATAACTCCCTCTTCACTTCACGCTTTAATAAAATGTATCCACTTAATAAAACTTATTCACTTTAATAAACGAGTAAAAGAAAAACTCATGATGTGCTCTTCCTTCAACTCTAAGCGTGCAAAACGCATGCAAAGCTCACGCTAATTTTGCATTCATGATCCAATGGGAATCCACGCTCACCGCACGATTTTCCCTTTGCCTTCACGACTTGCCTTCACGATTTGTTTGATACGCAGAGCATGGTTCGATCTCACGGTATTTTACAAATGCAACAGAACTCCACGCATATGCTAACAGGTAACTCGGCCCTTCAATTCAATGCAGCCAATACCATACACTGTCTACGAAAGCATGCGGTTTGATGAGATAACCTGTGGCCTCCTCTTCCATGCAACTCGAACCGGCCTCCTCTTCCATGCAACTCGAACCCACGCGGCTCTTCATAGATCAAGAACTCACGCAGCCCTTACAGAACTCACGCTATCCACGAACTCACGCAGCCCTCACAGAACTCACGCTATCCACGCCCTCTCCTCGCCCTCTCCCCGTGGCTCTGATACCAAGATAAAATCTGTAAAACAAACATGGTGAGGCTATGCTCACTTTTGTATTCAATGAAGTCAGATTACATTCTTATATAGGAAAAGACTCGACCGAGTCGGTTACATACAAACCCTAGACTTTTAACTAAGAACTAACTTTTAACACACCTACAAGTGACTCTCACAACTGAAGCTTATAACTGGTGCTTACAACTGACGCTTTCTCCATTATTTCCAAGTTCAATGTTACCTGAATTTCTTTAGTATAATTACTCACCTTCAACCAGAAAACTTTCAAACTTCGGCTCTCTTAGTGTACTGCTCATAATATTATAATCTCTTCCGCCATGGATGATATATGTTGTATCGGCCATGGCAGCGTAATTTTTTCTCAGACAATAGGGAGGGAGAGTCTGCGCAGATTCTAAGATGACACTGGTCGCTCAGGGTTGAAGCAAAGGTGAACCCTCGGCCTTGCCTATAGCTATCGATTCATCATTATAAAGGAAACCCATCGTCGCAAACCCATCGTCGCTAATGGGGAAAATTTAAAACAAAATTTAGAAAATGAAAGGAAAGTTGCATCTGCAGCATGAGCAGGTTCTGAATGAAATCTCATGGTACTTTCGTAGTGGACCAGATGACGAATTGCTCATCCTCCCACCAGTAATAATCATCGTCGAATCATTCGTTCTTTGTAAACAAAGTCAGTCAAGTCAAGAATGGTGGGCAAACCTCCACGTATACCAATTCAATTATTTAATTAAGATGGGGTAAATTATCACTTTTAAATTAAGTAGTGCGTATGGTAAATATTTTTCCACTCTATCGCCTCTCTTTCCTTCATCCAAATCGCAATTTAAAATCAATGAAAGTCTTATTGGAGGCTTCGCTCACATTTTCCATTCTCAATTTTAATCACACTTAACTTATGCTTTTAAGTTACGAATTGGATGCAATTTATTTGGATGCAAAAATACATTCTCCATCCTCAATTTTAATCACTTTTAACTTATGCATTTAAGTTACGAATTGGATGCATTTTATTTGTTCAGTTTTAACCTAAGTTGTAAGTTTTCAATGCACCAAAAAAATATGTCTGACAAATACGACCACTCTTCCTCCCAAATTTCAATGTCAATTTCTGACCAATATTGCCACTGTCTCCACCGCCTGCATGCAGGCACATGGCGCTTCTGCGCTATAGCAGTAACTGTGTTGATGGTTACACACTTATTCACACATTTTCAGTAAGTTATTTTTTTATTCAGTGTTTGTGGACCTTCTGGAACTGCTACTGCTAGGTATGGCTCTATGGCTCTTAACTACTCTGGAACTGCTACTGCTAGGTATGGCTCTTAACTACTCCATTGCCCAAGTACTTCCCTATTGATTCCTCACACTGCAGTTCACTTCTCGGCCATGTAGACTACACCACCGGATGCTGCTTCAGTCGACAAGAACACCGATGATGCTGCTTCGCTCGACTAAACCCAAAGAAAGAGGTTATGCCCAAGAACAAAAGGAGAGCTTCTCTTACTGACTTGCTCACCAAATTCTCCCCTTGAGCTTACTAGAAAAATCCAGCCATTCTTCAAGTAGGCTTTCCCAGTCCGTCCCTCCAATCAGCAGGGGCTGTATGGTGGTTACACCTAGAACTACCCAATCTACCCGGGGTTTGATTCAACCTGTATTCCAAACCCAGGAGCGGGTGTCCTCAGATAAGTTCCGAAACTCAAAGTAACCCCAGCGGCCGTTTGTTCACAGTGGACCATTCGTATCCCCTATTATGTATGTGAGTTAGCGCATAGGGAGTGGGAAGGAAGGCCGGTCTCCTTAATATTATGGAGGGTTGGGCCATGGGTTATCATTACGGGGCGTACTTCGAAGGTAGGCGACTCTCTTACAGAATAGTTGTCTTAACGACACCTTTACGGGGCTGGCTATGGCTATCTGGCTTGGCTTTGGTAGGCTGCTGCGTACATAGGAGGTGGGGGTAAAAGTAATTATCAACGACAACTACCGAATCAACCGGATCCACTCAGTAAACTGCTGGCCTAAAACGGGGCTTCAAAAGAAAAGGGAAACCCCCCCTAAGTTTTCCCGGGTTGGTCCTGAAAGGCCTTACCGCGAGCCCTGATTGACCTTGAGAGAAGCCTAGTGATAATGCCGGAATGCTCTTCGATCTGTTCTAGCGCTTTTGCGAATCTTCAGATTACATCTGTGCCTTTGGTTGGAAGTTTCCGACTGCTCCCGGCTTAGATGCTTATGTTAGTGGTGCTTCCACCTCTGCCACTCCCTCAATCTTTGTTGCCTGTGCTTCTACCTTTGTCTCTATATTTGCCAATCCTATCCCGAGGCTACAACATCTTAATATACGATGTTGCCATATCTACTTGGCCATAAATCTAGTTAATATCAAGTCCATCTATTTATCTAGGGTGGGTTTGAACAGAAAAAATAGATCCATTTGAGACATTAGAGTTGGAATTGAATGGAAAGGAAGAACTTTATTTTACCGTAGCGAATACCCTGACCTTTCAATTCAATATCTTCCCTAAGGAGCCCTGAAGCAACGCCGTGGAGTCAAATTGCAGTGGGATTTCTTTAATTACCAGGATAATAGGGACGTTCTTTAAGGTTCTCACCAGCTGTATGGAAGATCTGTCAATTCAATCTGGGTTGTTTTCGTTTCTCTACCGCTCTCCATAATCCTCGCTTTTGAAGGTTTTCACACTACGTGCCAAAATTACCCTATCTCTTCCCATGGATTATTCCCAATAGGAGACTAGAGTAGCTGAGTAGTCCACCCCAGGATCAAAGAGGAGCATTTCGATTAGCCAAGCATCCATTGTTGTTGTATTGATTAGCGGGCATTGTGCCTCACAGTAATGGCCCTCTCTCCCAGCCAGCGCGGCGCCCTGCTACTTGAAAAGAAAGGCGGCTACCACTCAATCAAACAATCAATCAATAGTGTCGGGCAATCACAATATGACTTAGATCTCAAGGCTCTAACAAGGACATAGCCCGTTGTTCCGATTCCAGATCGATAGCGCACAACATTCCTTATCGATAGCGCGCAACATTACTTCCAAGCCCATAGCTAACATCTGTTGAAAGGGAGGGGGTGTTCCAACGAAAGGTGACCATTGTGTATGCGGCTAATAAAAAACTTGACACACCTGGTGTGTTGTTTACGCTGAGCGGCGAACCAGAGTGGAATAAAGAGGCCAAGTCGTGTTAGTGAGGTGGGTCCACCGATTCCACGAACTATAGCAACAATCTCCAAGATACCATCCCTCTGCTACAGCAGAAAGTGAAAAAACGTGAAGAAACATGAAGGAGATAGAGAGCTTTTCTCCATAGCGTAAGCAAATAAGCTATGAGTTGTCTACATTACGAAGTAAAGAGACACTTCTGAGCAGAAACAGAGGTTACAGGTTAGGAGCCTCGTGCACACTAGCATATACACCAGTTGTCAACCCTCTGCATGTAAATGCAAGTGTCAAAAAACAGGTTGTAGCGTTAACATTAAGAGGAACGCATAGACATGCAAGTGTCAAAGAATAAGCTGTAGTGTTAACACTACGAGCAACACTAGGAAAGATAAATGTAATGCATTGTCATGATTACATGGTCAACGATTTTATTTATTGTTTTGAATATTTTTCTGTGGACATGCATGGTCCAATTTGATACGGGGTTCTCTTATGAATAGAATCTTTGCCTTAATTATCTAAGCTTATGCCAGGATCGGTACTGAAAGACGGGAGAGAGATTCAACAGGTTTGATATCTATTTATATGTTTTTCGCTGGAATCTCATCTATGGATGCAACCAAAACATAGGAGACATATTCAACAACAGCAAGAGTAAAGATAGTCTCAGGTACTGCAGAATCCTTCGTCTGCAAAGTATTCCTCCACTGATATGCTAGAGATTGAAGATGGAATTGGGCAACTTACTTCTTTCCAACATGGCTGGGAGTCCTACTTTCCTCTTCTCAGTCTCGTGGTTTTAAGAATTTTCTCATCAATCTTTTCTGAAGTAGAACCAAGGAAGTTCAGATATGTAAAGCGTAATTTGC
>JASDQU010880556.1:5343-20122 GCA_032191745.1 Picea mariana
GGGGGGGGGGATTTCTTCTCTTATAGTAATGGTAAGTAGAAGAAATTAGGGAGGGTGTTGTGCTAGCACAATAGGGTCATCCATGAAAAACCATGCCAATGAAACACTCAACTATTATACACCTTATGGGATGATTGTATTACTACCAATATCATCACTGGTGAAACACATTTCCAATTATTGTATGAGAAATAAGAAATAATGTGTATTGATCTTACGTTAGCTTCCATCTAGTTATCCTTTCAAATAAAAGTGTTAAACCTGCCCAATGCATGAAAGAAAAGGAAATGCAAGCAATTAGTGAGATTGGGGATTGGTATGTCACTAAAAAGGGGACACATATAAGAGTTTTCAAAGATACTAAGGGCCCACATTTTCTGCCTAAGTTCATCCCAAACAATCTCACCCTTGAAGAAGTAGCTTATCAAACTTTTCTAAATGGATTTGGGACAACCCTCTCTTGAGACAATAGAGAAATATGGCCTCCCTTTCCTTTTTATATATGATCTTATAGTATAAAGGATGTGAAATATGTAATTGTAGAAGTTGAATATCTTACTATTCTCCAATTTTGAGAAGAGAGATTTAGAAGACAGGACCCCCTCAATGTAGTAGACCAACATTTCCACGCCTCTAAACAAAAATGGCCTTATCAAGATGAATTTTGGCATGAGGAAGAAATATATAGAAGATCTTCATCCCTAGATGAAGTAGCATTTAGAACTCACAACAAGGGAAATGGTGGGAAAGAAAGAAGACATGACAGTTGGAAAAAGAAATGCAAGAGAAGGAAGCTAGAGAAAAGAAAGTTGAAGTAAACGAACAAGTTAGGATCTGAGCAGAGAGAGAAGCAATTGAGGTAGCAACTAAAGAACATAGGAAATAAGAAGCATTAAAACGACAAGAAAAAAATATGTAGTGAGAGGTAGATAAGAATAAAAGAGAATAAGAAGAAGTAAAAAATAAAATAAATGAGGATATAAGACTTGCACATGAAGTAGAAGAGTAGTGCTAAGTACCAAAGATTGAATACAAAAGCACCATAGTAGATATACAAGAACAATATGCAAAATCTCCTTTATTATTATCAAACCCTTAGGGTAGGGAAACACCATACGATGATTCATATTATGGAAGGGATCCTCTCATGTTCAATTGCCTCTTCAAGGGGGCAACCTCCTAATGAGATTCAACTCCAAATACAATACATCTCTTCATATCCCATTACATTGCTTGAATCCCTTTATATAGTGCTACCAACCACCTAAGAACATTCTAGAGGAGGAACCTTCTAGAAGTATAACCTTCTAGTAAGTCCTCTTACATTTATTATATCTAACTACCATAGTGGGTCTTATTTAATACTATAGCAGACCTAATCCACCTTACATTGAATGACCTCCACTATTAACACTATGGGCCCTCTCGATCCCACACCACCTCTCTAACTACCTATAATTCCATCCCTCTTATGAAAGTGTTGTCCTCAATGCTTGCTAAGAGGGTGTACAACCATATACCAGGGTCCCATGGATAAGTGTGGACCATAGTGCTGAAGTAGAATATAAAACCACGGTCCCATGTAGAAATGAAAGCCACCATGATGAAGTAGTTCAACCACCATTGTAAACCAGGGTCCCATGTCCAAGTGCTCATGTGAACTCCACGCAAAAGATATATGAACTCAAGAACCAACTGAAAATGATGTTCCAAAGAGCTACATTGATCATGGGGATCCAAATATCTAGATCCCTCCATATCCAAAAAATCATCTAAATAACACACTAGTACTGGAGAATATTGAAAAGTAGTATTCATAGAAGGCTCTAGACTGCTCTCCATAATGTGCTCTACATAAGGTGGAGTAGAGTCATCAAATAAAAGATGAAAATAGTTATCATCCCAGAGATTACAATTTTCCATATACCAATCCTCACAATATTCCTCGTAATCATATCACGCATATATTTCTTGAGTATCTTCTGATGTGATGTCAATGTACATGCTATTCCTAATATATCTCTCTTCTTCTGCAAGTCTGATCTCTTCAATAGCTTCCATATCACGTTGAAATTTTGCATTAGAGGCCTCTAGTTTGCGTAGTAGGGCCATGAGGGATTGAAATTGAATATCCATGGGAAACACCACATATAATATATTAAAATAAATATATGAAAATTCTCTATCCAATGGAACTGATCTGGTAGAAATTTGATCACCCTGTGAAAAGTTATGAACTTTACAGTTCCACCGCCAACACGAAAACCCCCAAAAATGGTTGATTTTAAATCAGTGATATCTTCACTTCCGAAGCTCTGATTTAGATGTTTTTTTTTTTTAAATTGGGTGAAATTGTGAGAGAAACTCAGATATGCAATTTGTTTTGGAAAATTCAGCCCCCGTTGATACATACAGCAGAAAAATCACGCGGTCGTCTATGGAAAAAACCCTAAAAATAACATATTTTAAAACTTCAATAAATTTACTTCCCAAATGATTTTGCTTTTAAAATTGGGTGTTTTTATGAGAGGAACTAATATCTACAACCAATTTCTGCAAATTTTGCACAAAATAACACATAAAACATCCAGAACGTCTCGGCCCTCTTTGGCTTCTCCTTAAAAAAAAATGCAAAAATAGAAAAAAAAAATTCCCCACAATTCCTGCCAAGGAAAGTGCTTTGATACAAATTGTTAAGTACCAAATAATGAATACAAAAACACCATAGTATATATACAAGAACAATATGCAAAATCTCCTTTATTATTAGCAAACCCTTAGGGTAGGGAAACACCATACTACAGATCCTATTATGGAAGGGATCCTCTTATGTTCACTTGTCTCTTAGAGGGGGAAACCTCCTAATGATCATCAGCTCCAAATACAATAATTATATTCATATCCCATTACATTTCTTGAACCTCTTTATATAGTGTTACCAACCACCTAAGAACATTCTAGAGGAGGAACCTTCTAGTAAGTCCTATTACATTTATTATATCTAACTACCATAGTGGGCCTTATTTAATACTATAGTGGACCTAGTCCACCTTACATTGAATGGCCTCCACTATTATCACTATGGGACCTATGTTCCCCCCACTACCTCTCTAGCTACCTAACAAGCAGAAAGAAACAAAAAATATGCAGTTAGAGGTAGAGAAAAATAAAAGATATTTGGAAGAAGTACAAAAGAAAGGGAATGGGGAGATGTAATATGCATAGAATATGGATATGGAGGCCTCGAACCATGAAACATTTTTTGAATCTCCATTGATATCCATCACAGAAGACCATTTCTCTCTTGGTGAGATAGGCCTAGGAAAGTTAACCCCCTCAAAGCTTGAAGAAATCAAAATTCTAGACACATTTGTCTTTGATAAGATGAAGGGATGAGTGGTAAAACAATCATAGAAAAATATCAAGTTACTTGGAATCCTTGAGATTATGGTCAGCACTGATACTCCATTAGTCATACACATATAAGCCAACCCATTTTCCACATCTTATGTAGGAGTTACTTCTCCCAAGAATCTGAATTTACAATCAAAGACGTCATCAAAGAAATAGAAGGCTACAGAAAAGGATAAGCACCCTAGAGAAATAGGTATCCCATTAGAAATCAGAAATGACTAGCTTGGATGAGTTCAAATCTTGCACTTTTGAATTGCAAGATGAATTAAACACCTCTGAAAGGATGATGTACAATAATTTGTTGGAATTTCAAGGTTACACCACCTAATTCCTCACTTATTTGGACAATATCAAATACAAAAACATGATATTATATGGATTCTAAATGAGCATGGATGAGTATCGTAAATGGTAAATGGAAGAAAAGTATGCACCCAAGGATCTTCCTCAAATGAGCAAGCGGAAGAGTCAATGCAACTATGCATCCTTGTAAAATTTTCAATCAACAAGTGTATCCCTAGAGAGAGATATCATAGCCTTGATGAATAATTGTAAGTGCTTGCACCTTTCTACTAAGAGAGTAATCAAAAGATGTCAACTTCCCTCACTTGGAGATGTGAGTTCACGTTGGCCAATAATTGATGTTTTGAATGACTTAAAGGAGACTATCAAAGGCAAAAGGATTTCCATAGGAATAACCTCAAGGATCTCCAAGGAGGCACTAAAAGAGTCCATTGCAAATTCTTCAAAAGATACGATTCATATTAATTCATACCTTAACCACTCAAAAGGGGTGTGGGGCATATGTTAAAGGATTTGGTATCTTATGAGGTTGTGTTTGAGTAACTAACATTTAGGAACATAATGGGAATATCATCTCAACATGAAGTATGGTTAACTTATCTAGATGATAAAGTGTATGGTTGACTATGAACCCAAATAAAGATAATTTTTTTATGTATAATATTCTTTTTTGAAAATAATAAGAATAGAGAAACTGGAGATCCATAAACTGCCAAGAAGGAAGTCCAAGATCCCATAAGATAGTTATGAGAGAAGATATAAAAGGGAATCGACTAGTAGTGAAAGGGACTTTTTGCTACTTGAACTTTTGCAAACTCTTTTATGATTTTTAATAAGGAGAAGCCCTCGAGGCCAATTTGGAGGATAAGCTTCGATTCTTGTGCTATGTGTTGAGAACTATTTATGGTGCTTGTTTCTTACTGGAATCATTATAAGATTATATTGTTTTGTTGTAGACTTTTCTATATGGAATTTGCATTCTTTCTCTTGTTTGATGAGATGTTTGATTTGATATGGTGAATGTAAGAATGTGAACAGTAATCTAATGAGAATTTTCCGTACTTATTTCATGTTCATGTGTGTGTGTGTGTGTGTGTGTGTGTGTGTGTTTCTTCTATATAGAAGTAATCACAGGAAGGTATGTTATGTATTGTGTTCACTAGTTAAATATACGCTCCTAGTTAGGATAGGTAGATTAGGATCACACTCTAAATACAGACTAGAAGCATTGTACATTTTCATTTCACATTAAAATAATAATGGTTTCGAGGACATAATCCAAATGGGTTCCATATTTCAAACGGTTTGAGGTCTAATTGGGACCTTACATTGGGTAGAACCCCTACTGTTGAGAAGTTAATTTTTCCCATGTAAATAGATTCTGGCACTAGAAGGAGGGATTGAATTTTATGGCTGGTAGAAACACTCGCTCTTCATGGGGTTATCATACTATACCTTCAAATCATGAACCCCGACATAGACGTATTCCCACCTAAGGTGATAACTTAGACCCTAAGATTGTATTTGAAGATAGTGCTACCGCTTTTGAGAATCCTGAATATCCTCCTCTTGAACTTCTTTACATGGTTCATCATCCATAGGTAAAATCTCTTCATTGTATCACCTATGCATATTATTAAGATATTGGACAATTTCCCATCCCACCTTTGTTTCTCAAATGACAACTAGCTTGTAGAAACCTAATTCAAATTGAAAAATAAATTTTGGTCAATTCTGTAGAATATTTAGTGGCACTTGCTCTTAAAGATATTCCCAAACCTTTGGAACAAATCCCATAATATTCACCTCACACCACACATTCCCTAACGCATGAGGCTAAGGTTAATAGGCAATCTTATGAAATTTTGTAGTGGTTACTTGTTCATCAAATTGCTGGAAAAGTACCTTAGGTACCTGTTGAGTCCACAACACACCCTAAAAATCTATAAGTTTTGGGTACAAATGTTTCTTTTATTTTGCAAGTAACTTTTACATATTTTAAATTTTAATGAGTTCATGCATATCATATAGTTTAGAAAGAATCTTAAAACCTTGAGAAAACTAATTTTTTCTTAGTCCCTAAGCTTATTTGAAATTGAAGTATCTTGTATAGGTGAATTTGAATAACTTTCATTGTTGGACCAAAGTGATTTCTAATCACCGATAGGAAATCATGTTGCATTCTCATTGTAAAGTGAAATGTAGGTGCTCATGTGAAAGTGATAGGCTCACTCCAATGGAAAATAGGTTTTAAAAACTGATAACAAAGTAAAATCAAAGATCCAAAACAAAGGATACGTCAAGGAATCAAGGAAAATGTAAATGATATGTGTTCATAACAAAGTGAGATCACTTCGTTGATTGTCGCCCATCTGTGCTCACTTTTTACTTTCCAAATAAAAAGTTGAAATGTGTCAAAGAAAAGTAGATCTTGAATGCTGACAGGGTTTGTCGCTACACCATTTAGACTTGCACTCTTCTCCCTTTGAAATTCGACCGATGATCTCACCTTGCATGCATTCTAAGGTTGTATACCATAGCTCAACCAAATTCACTTTCCAATTGCTACAATTATAAACTTATCATAGCTCTAAAGTGTTGAGTGACTACCAAAATGGTAAATCTATTATCTATTAATTTTTCGATTCAAATGCAGAAACATCCAATCGAAATTCAATCTTTAGGATTTGGTGAATCCAATCAGGATTAAGATATATCCAGTCACCATGGCACTAAGATTTGGTTTGTTGGTTATAATATTCCACCTCTCTGACTACTCGAACCATTTTGAGCAATAATTCAAATAGTATTAGTGAGGATTAAGCATTGTCTATAGGATTTGCAGCCTATGAGAGCTTGGTTTGTTAGTTGAGTTTATCATTTTAGTTTTGAGTGATTATCTATGGAGAAATTTTGTTGTTGCATCCCTTTGTGTGGAAGGTCGATCCATGAACCAAAGTTGACTATGGGTATCAACATTGTGTTTCAAACCACTTTTTTTTCTTCTCTTTTCCTCAACATAGTTATTTTTATTACTCAAACTCTCGCTAAGGGAAAGTCCCACCCTACAAAGGAGAGATTGGGTAAATATATAGGAAAGCCACCCACTGCCACCCCAATGGAATTTTCTCTTCAATTTAAGGCTAGGGTTTCTAACCTAAGGAGGGTATTACTAAAGGGGCCAAAATTAATTCCTATCATTGTATCTAGATGGGTAAGATTCAGGACTTGGTTTGACTTTGAGTTTCTATATTCTCTTAAAGGTATAATACACTAAGTATGAGAGAGAACCATAAACATTAATCACTGGTGAGCTCAAGTGAATATGACTTAGACAACACAGCTCAATTAAAAAGTGCTTGGAACATAAAAAAAAAAAAAGTATATTGCATCCAAAATATGAATTATTAATGTATTATTCATCATATACCATTTATCCATCCACAAGTGATATGAAAATGTTTATCCAAATAAAGAGGACACATTATGTGCTAAGTGGAAATGTCCAATGGTCATGTGCCAACATAATCCAATATCAACAACAAAGTGTATTATCTATTTTTCAGTTAAGAATAGAGACAAAGATAGAATATCTTGATGCTATAATTGATGTATCATGGGATCAATTTATTATCCACGATAGGAATGTATAATTGTGCAATATTCATCACATATTGTGATATGCAACCAGGGTGATATTGATACCCATATTTACTCGGTTCTATGCCACTCCATTAAAGGTCAGATTTAAGATCATTTTTATTGAACTTGATTGCGTTAAAAGGTGGAATTGAAGTGATTAGGAGGCTTGAATCCAAATTGAAGTTAACTTGGTAAAGAATCTTACTACATCTCATATAGCATTACTTAATGCATCCAAAAACTTAAATGTGGAAATAACGAAGCATAGGAAACATGAGATAAGTAGTCAACACATAAGGACAAGGAATCACCAATTGTTAACGGAATTCACCCAAGGTGGGATATGTCTCTGGGCTCCACTCAACTACGTAGATTCTTCATTATCTTCTTTAAAATATGATCTCATTTACATATAAAAGGGTTTCAGTACCATTCATGGTGATAGCATCGAAAAAGGTGCTTTTATGTGTAAAGAGTTGATTTTCACAAATATGTGGAAAAAACTCTCTTGCAATGGGGAAATCATCATGAACAAATACGCGGGAAAATTTATCACATCAATGGCAATAATAGGTTCTCCTCTGACAATACAAAGGATTTTAGTTCTCACAAAAAGTGGCAATGTCTCTTCCACAAAACATGATATCTTCTGATGAAGGTTGATCTCTCACAATATGTGGCATAATAAGGACTCTTTTACAAAGGGAAGCAATTGTCCTCTTTGAATCCATTGATCAGACTCAAGCATAATAAAAATTACCTTAGTTTTATGTGCAAAGGCTAATATAATGAGTTTTCCTGCAATAGATTAGGTCTTGTTGCCTTGCTGCAACACTCAATGATCATTGGAATCTGCAACATGCATACATCTTTTGCAAAAATTCATAAAGACACCAAAAGTACAAAAGCATCATGCTTACATTGGGTTTTCTTCCATAATCCTTCTAATCAACAACTTTGATGCAGAAACAGATGTCACCATTGGGATCATGGTGCGAAATCGTGTAAGAATGACTGTCAAATTGTCTCAAATGGACAAAGTCACCTCCAAGCCCCTTATGGGCTCTCTGCCTCATAAAGCATGCCAATCCCTACAATAAATAACATTCTCTTCATAAAAATGTGTGCTTATACGGCCCCTGGATGGGTGTGAACCTCTCTCTCCCCCGAGTTTTGGAATAATTGGCATTTAACTAATAGTTTGGGGGCAGACTTACCAAGTCCAACCCCCGTGGCTTGTTGGAAACCGTGGCTAAGTTAAGAATTTGGTTAGGGTAGGTTCGGGGGTCAAATGCCATGGACCCCCCTTTTGGAGCATTCTTACAACAATATACCAAATATTGTTTTTTTTTAAATATGTCACTAATTCTAGAACCTCCAACTTTAGCTCCTAATCTAACCAAACTGTCAACTCATTTACATATAAAAGGGTTGCAGTGTCATTTATCCCTGATGTGACCATTGCTAGAGTATTTTGGATTCACCAGAATTCATGGACCATTGGTCGGGCTAGCCAATGGCCTAATTTATTTTATTTTTTTGTTTGGACCTAGCCCTCCTTAGGCATTTCAGGGATGCCACGTGATGCCCTACAATAGGATGACCTCGTCTAGTCAGTTTCCACATGTATCCCTATCATACTTCCACATGGAATTCACCACATCAGTGCCACTTGTTGTGTTTTAATCCTTCCATGTGGCAGATCCTGGGTGGTGCCACATGGCGTCACCTGGGGTGCCATGTGGAACTCGTCGATAGGCCCAAGTGTTTGCCCAAAATGCCAAAAATGCATGACACGTGGCAGCCTCTCGTGCTACCACGTCAACATGTTGATGTCAGCGTGACATAATCTCTACACAGTTACCTATTGACTTCAACAGTACGAACGATGACGTTAGTTGTACGGACAAGTTGACTTTGACTTGGTTTGACCAAAACTTTGACTAGCCATAACTTCTTCTTTGTAGCTTCGTTTAATGATCCTCTTACGTCATTGGAAATATTGTGACAAGCTCTTTGACTTGGCATAGTTTTCACTACATTCTGAACACTTTGATTTTTGGGCCTTCTGGATCTTCCTAGATCATATTAAGCATGTACCATCAAAAACTAGAGAAATGAAAAATATGCAGTAATCAAACCCTCAAACCAATACCAAGATAAAGCTAGCATCATCCCTTTAGGAGAGTTTGTTTTACTACCTTAAGTGTCGATTATTTTCTATGAAGTGTGTTGGGTAATGAAAAATCAAAATGATGTCAAAGAGGATTCATACCATGATCAAATACACAAACTTGGTTTCTACATTTTTGAATAGTAAAATTAGCCCTTATACGGTCATGAAAAGGTGCAACGATATGTACTTTATTGAGGTCATTAGAATGTATTTAGCATATATATATTACCATGGAAAATATGAAGAAAAATAACACCAAAATGTTTCCCAAAATAGCAGTTATATCATCACCATATGTGGTCTTTATTTTTTGTAGTTTTAGACAACTAGTAAAACCTTTGAAGAGCAGTGGAAGAGAAACAGTTTTTGGTAGATTTGAGAGATAATTGGACCTTTCAATGCATCAATTATATTTTATGATGTATGTGGAACATTGAAATATCAAATCATTTCCGAGAGAAGAGTCATACCAATATTAAACACATACTTTAGAATTATGCAATTTTGGATGGTGAAAAGGACCTTTGCAAACAATGAACGAATATCTAACAATTTTCCTTGTGAGGTAGGTCGTTGGACCTTTTTATGTGTCTATTAGTTGCTTGAGATATTATAGAATAACATTCATCCAAAACATTGCAAGAATAAGGGAAAATGGCTCTAGTTATAATGCAATTGTTCCAAGCACAAATACATTAGGGCATCCACAAATGGTCAAGCTCAATTAAAATTAGAGATGCCTTACCAAAATAAGGATAAGATCAAAGATGGAGAATGTAATCATATAAAAACCCTCTTATTCTAACCATAGAGATATTATTTAAGATCAAGATAGCATGAATATAATATAATATATACCATTGAATCTCAAGCAATCTAGATTAAAGAATAAACAATATAAACCCTATATTGCAAATTAAAAAAAAAAATAGAAAAAAGGACAAGAAAGGAAAGACGATTTTGAGTTTTTTGGTTGGTTGAATATAAGGATAGACCAATGTCTAGAGAGGTCTATGGGGTATCTACACGAACTATAGGTGAATCTTAAGGTAAAATATAAGGCAATGTTGATGGCACCCAGAGGATTGCCTCTCAAACGTTGTCTGGGGTTAGATATTTCTCTTCAAGATTGGATGGAAGGATTGAAGCCTCTACAAGTACTAACAAGGTGATATAAAGGGTTGTCTAAGGAAAAATTGAATCTACCTAGGACATCCTACCTTAATGCAATGGAACAATTATTCAATGGTCAAAGGGGGAAGGAAAGAATATTATACCTTAAGTTACCCTTCAAGGTGGAGCATGTCACCCGTGTTTGGCCTTGTAGTAGCTTTGTCCTCTAGCAAACCAGAAAATGTTTCTATATAAACCCTTGAAAAATAGTTAAACATTCACTTAGAATAATTATAGATGCAAAAGAACTATTTAAGCCAGTTTTCTCATTAATCGCCAACAATGAAAATGAGAGAGTACTCCTTTTTTTATAGCTAAGGAGACTCCTCAATACAATACATAATACAATGTGCTAGCTCAAAACCATTGGCCCAGTCAAAACCATGGGAAAAATACGATAAGTGAGAAAAAATAACCCTCAAAACCCTCCAAGACCAAAACATCCCTGTCAAATAGTCCAAAATACAACAAATAGTTCCACATGTGTGGGATAGAGAGGGCTAAGAGATATGCACCCCTCAAAATATTTTTCTATGTAACCTCAAGATGTGAAAATATGAGTCATCATGGTTTAAATACCTCTAACAATCCTCCAACCAACTCCCTAAGACTAAGGAATGGTCCAAGTGTGGAAATAACCACCTCAAGAGGATGGTGTCACTCCCACACATGTGGGCTATTCAAGTCAAAAAATCAATGCAAGTGGCACATGTGTCCTCTTCAAGGTGGGTACTCCTCAAATAAATAATGGTGAATCATGCCATGTAATCCAATGGTCCAAATAAAAACATGTAACCACTTCAACAACATATAACTAACTCCTCAAATTCATAAATGGCTCCCATATGTTGTCCAAGGAGAGATAATAATGCATGAGTGTGAATACAACATCCAACTAAGAAAGGAGAATGAATCTGAGTGATCCATGTGGAATGTGTGATGACATATCATCCCTGTCATGGATCGATGCACTGTCACAGATCCCAATGCAATGACATGTATCTCAATGTAGTACACAGATCACAAGGAAAATGGAACAGATCCCAATGTCTATATATATGATCAAATATAAGTACATGTATCCCAATGCAGCATCACATATCCCTATGTGGTGGCATGGATCTTGATCCATGACACAGATATCCCAATGCAAGACACAATGATGGATTTAGGTTCTTAGCAAGACATTAGATGATAATACCTAGTGAAATATGTTAACACAACATAAAAAATAAGGCTTAGTTTTAATATTTGCCTAATTTTTACCAAGGGGGAACAACATTAACCCTTATACATGCACCAAGTCCTAGGACAAAAATTATTCCCCAAGTACCTAGGTGAAACATAGGTAAAAAGATGAATAATGATGGAAAAGGGAAGCGAAAGACTTCATGTGATGACCCTCAAAGTCTTATACATGCATAGGTATTTTCTATTTGTTCATATATCTTTCATGAGATATGAGTTTTATACAATATCCATCGAGAGGGAGCTTATAATTGAGTTACCTATCCTAAGCATTGTTTCTTACTACCCTTGTATGCATTTTTCTTTACATGTTCAATTTAGTGAACAAGTCCCTTTTTCTTTAGATATTAATAGACAAGATAGGGACTAGGGGAATTGTCCTCAAAGAAAGGTGGCATTGCTCAACCTTTACATTTTTGGCTTTTGAATTTAATGCTCTTCACCTATATCCTTTTCTTGCTTTATTAATTCAGGATTTTCATCATTTGGACCTTTCTTTTAACTTTTGAGAAGTCATACATGATCATGATAGATTTTTTTATATGGATGGAATGAAATCAGATAGGGAATATGGAAAATGTATAGCATGGTTAGGATGTGGACAATGTTATATTTTCTAAGTACCCAGTAGTACAAAATAACCCAATAAATGACACACTTCTAAGGGAAAATATGGTCCCCCAAGGTACAATGAGGAAAATAATAAAATTATGCATGTTATGAAGTTCTATCATATTCATTTAGTGTTTACCACTTTCATGACTAACGAGGAAGTTATATCATCACATACAAATGAAAATCAATACATGGAACATCAAGATAGAACAAATTGAAACCATATTGTACCATTCATAATGCATCTTTCATATGAGGACAGAGGGAGCAGAATTAGCTAGATCACAACTAAGCTAGCACAATCATACATATGATGGAGATAATAACAAGAAATTTTTAAGTTTGGAGAAGATAAACAAGATAGCTCATGCAAACTAGCAACATGACACCATGTGAGGGTACCTATGAATTTATCACCCCTGGGGGAGTAACAAGTATGTTATGAAACTTGAAATTTTGAATTTGAATCCATGCATATCATGTGGTAATTTTAACTAGACTAGTGATTCAACGTTTGTCCTAGTGGCATTAATAGTTCGTTATGAATTCTCTTCTCACACTTATTTTCAATGGATACAACGCATAATTGAATTCATGTTATTTTTATTTTTAAAATTATGCATCAATATGTTAAATTTAAGTATTGAAAATAGTTATTCACAAGTATGATTACCATCCTTACTTTGATGTATATTGATTATGATTCAGGTAAAATGCAACATAGGAAAACACCTATTAAACCCATTGTTAAATCTCCTAAAGGGAAAACTAAATAAATAGGGGAGGCTTCTCAAAAGAAACTGATATATATTGAGGACCCATTGGAAGAATACATTCCCATGATCCAATATCATGTATCTGAAGAGAATCTACCATAGTTGATATTAAAATACACAAAATCCACATAGGGAATCAAATCCTTTTTCTGGGATGGAATGAATTGTACCAAAAGTTTCAAAACAAATATTACCCAATGTAGTTCCTCATAGTAACCCTACCATGAGGGAAACTAATGACAATGTCTTCATCAACATAATAAAGTATTGTCTATACTGTGTTGCAGTGAGATCCCTTATGATGCATTGTTCTTAGGGTATTGAGTGAATCATTGACCACATGAATTTAAACAAGAGTGTGATAGCAGATGAGAAAATCCAATGTGTGGTCTCTTTCTTACCAGAGAATGTGGAGAAATATTATAGGTTTCCAAAACCTCAAGTTCATTTAATTACCCTCTTTTTAAATGATTTTTATTAAAAACATGATGTGGGAAAGATTTTGGAAAGCTAGTGCAAGGAAGATAAAAGATTCTTTCACAAAGCCAATGGCATTTATTCTATCACAAACTTGAGAGAACCATACATGTATCTCATGGAATTGATATGCAGATTGTATGGAGAGAAATATTGTTTTCATTTCAGAGACACATGGGTGCCATTATCTTACATGGTGGCCACTACAGGAGGGTTATTCAAGTAGGCTTATATCTTTTCTATTCATCTTAATTGTATTATTGAGAGAGAACAAAAGAAAAAGGAAAAGCCTGGAATTGTTCCTACCTTTTATATGGCTTCCTATTTATTAGATGTCATGTGTGCTTCAAATATATGTGCAAATCTTAATCTCAATTGGCATATTTCAGAGGCCCTTATGCATGTATATTTCTAGATCCTAGGGAACAACAAGTACAAGATACAATACTCAGTCATTTGTGACTTCTTCCTGGCACCATTATACAAAATCATTATCTACAGGGAATGTCCAAGATTGTTATAAGATGCAAAAAAATTGATTAGTTGTATTGGTAATTTTTATCGGATTAATCGGTAGGTGCGGACACTAATAGATCTCCCTAGATCCACCTGGATCTAGAATAAAACATGACAGGACATGACTCTTTCCCTAAGTTTTGACCATTGAATTAACTAGGAGGAAGGAACAAATAACATACCTTAATATCGCTTCCTAGGGTCTTTGTTGCTCCTGCTTCACTCCAGTTCTCTCGTGAAGTCAATACCAAGACAACACAAACCAACCAAAGTGAAGATAGCACAATATATTCAACTGTCAACTTATGTGTATGATCAAGGAATTACACAATAAAGTGGAAATAGCTTTATGAGAAAGGGACATGCCACTGTATCATATTAATAGAAAGTAAAGATTACAACCTGATAGCCTTGATGTCGCAAGCTTCCTTTCGATGGC
>JASDQU010880556.1:34929-47262 GCA_032191745.1 Picea mariana
CAAAAACTATTGATTATTTCTCATATATTGTGCATGGTGTATTGTGGTGTATTGGTGTAACTCTTATACTATTGTTCATTTCTCATTGGATATAATTGAATGGTTTAAGTATAAGTTGGAAAAGGTTTTTAAATTGTACTTGATACTGATTCACCCCCCTCTCAGTATCAACAGTTTCTGGTTAATGGTTGGTGGAAGTAATGTGCTAGCCTTGGAAGGATTTTCTCTTGCTATTTTTTTTGTTTGTCTTAGCATCTCTCCTTGAATTGGTAAGAAAATATGAATTTTTCTATCATTTTTTTTGCAATTCAAGGTTGATTGTTGCTAGAGCTAGGTGGGAAGTATAAGTCCATACACCCCCACCTTAGTCTCCATCATAATTTTTCTTAAGTGTTGTTGATTTAACATGGGTTTTATAAGGGAACTATAAGTGCATACACCCTCTTAGTCCAAACCCTATCTAGGGATACTTGCCTTTTGGATTAAGAGGATTTACACCCCCAAGGAGGTAGTACCTCTATCTTATTATTTTTTTGACTCCATTAACCCAATCATTAAGGGAACTAGCCATCACTTGTTGCAATGGAGAAATAAATTGTTGCCTTGGGGTATGTGAAATATCGTACTTTCTGATATATGATTGGTTGGGTGTGTTCTCCTTGCTAGGGAACACCTTTTTCCCTATAGGATGAAATATTTGTGGGGTAGAAACCATGTTGTCATAAAACTAGGTCTGATGTCCTAAAACAACTCTTCAAAACCTCTTTCAATCATAATGTTTCCTATAGTTCGTCAAAATCAACAAATAAATAGTCAAATATGCTTGCCTTGAAAAGATATATTGAATGTTGCACTTGGTTGTTTGGATTTTTTGAAGTATTATTTCTAATATAGCTATTTAAAGTTACAGCCATAAGGCTGTCATAATATTCATTGTTTACCTACAAAAAATTAGCCTTTAAATGCTCTAGAGTTGGGTTAATCATTGTTTATTGTGCTTGATATCTCACATAATTTTCATTAATCTATAGCATTGTTTACTGCTGCTATAACAGAAACATTGTGAGCTTACTATCTCTGTTAAAACCGCCCCTTTTGTTGCTTCATTGTTTAAATAATTTACTCATTAATATCGCCATTGTTGAGAGTTGTACTTGAGTAAAATCTTGTGTCAATTGAAGCAATTTTTGCAGCCATTGTCATTGATTTATATTGCTTATATATATTGCTACTAATTGTTGCAAGGTAGGGACAACAAGCTTAAATTGCTTTTCCAACTAACATACGATATGCAAGCTTGGTTTTTCTTGTGTCTTGGGAAGGTAGAAACACTTTTGCAAGTACCCCAAAAACTTGGCAACTTTAAACCACCTAGAGACGAGTCATCAAAGCCACTTTTCCTTTTCATCATTGACCTTTAGGGGGATACTTCTCTTCCTTCCCTTCCATCTGTCTCAATCCCACAGTGATTTGGGATATTTTCATCGAGTGACTTATAAACAATTGCATTAAATGAGAATAAATTAAAGTGTGCCATTGAAGAAGGAAAATCTCAATAATGAAGAGACATAAGCATCAAATCTGGTGGACTACGTCTACAGGTCCTGCTCTCAAATGGGTAGGCCTTTTTATTAAATCAGTAAAAGAATTTGGCAAAATACATGAGTATACCTCATTCTGAACTCAAGCTGCAGAATTGTTGCTCAGATCATAAAACAGATAGCACCACTAAATTAGTGGCGCCAAATTACCCAAAAATGAATGTCTCCACGCTTTGATCTGACTCTGGCACTCCCAAGCCCAAGAGAAATTCTGTCTCAGTTTTCATGCCCTGCAACCTGCAATAAATGTAGAGAAAACGTCTTGAAATTCATGTCGGTATGTACCCTCACGCACCTCCTCCAGCACTAAGTGAATGAAACTTTTAAATATATTTTTGGGCTTTGTAAACAACAGAATTTCTTGCACTTGTGGTTGGCGGAGCATGTGTTAAGGCATTGATATAGGGGGAAGTCCTGGGGTCGAGCTCACGAGCCTCCCCTTTTGGGTATTTGTTGTAACAATGTATATATTTGAATGGTTGTTCCCACCGAGTTTAGAATTGGTTTTAGATATGATGGTTGGTCACCATATTTGGTGGCGTCCCGCCGGATTTGGTGGACCCGACAAATCCTTTTATATATATATTTTTTAAAGTTCATTTTCGGGTTGTCATGGGAATTTTCCCACTGCCACGTGGCAACCCATGTCTAGGCCATGTAGCAGCCAACCATTGGGCCATGTCAACCACTATACAATCACTTGCCACACCGGCATATGACATGCCACATCAGTGTATGACCTACCACGTCATCCTACCATGTTAGCCTACCATGTCACCATATGACCTTCCACGTGGCTATACAGAATGCCACGTGGTGCAATCTTATTGGTCCATGAAATGACCCGAAAAGGCAAAATATGAGTGACATGTGGCATCCTCTAGTGTTTCCACTTCACCATGTTGATGTGAGCATGAAATGTGTCACCTTCCTACATGTGCCACGTATGATGTACGGATGTTGACGTCATTCGTACTGAAGTTGACGTCAGCAATATGGATGTTGACTCATCCCCTGTTGACTAGGCTAGGTTGACCAAGCTTTGACCATGAATATCTTTCGATATGTAACTCCATTTGATGAGTCGTTTGCACCGTTGGAAATCTTGTGACATTCTCTTCACAATGATGTCATTTTCACTAAGTTTTGAGAACTTTGATTTTTTTTCCTTTCTCTGTCTGTTGAGGCCATTATGAGCTTCTTGAGTTGCTTCTGTGACTTCTGAGTTGTCCTTAGTCTTCTTTTGATCCTTTTTGGATCATGCCTTCCCACTAAGATCTTTTGGGACCACCAAAATCTTTCATAAATCAACAAATAAGTGAGGGAAGAGTCCCCTCACCTTGTCCTTTTCAATCCACTTTACCTTGCTTAGATGTGTGCCCTTTAAGACTACTTGAATATAATCAACATCACCCCTGCATGAAGTCCTTGTCCTTTTATCCAGGATGATATCTTCCTTTAACTCATCCAAGTACTCAAGAGAAAACTCATCAACTAAAGGTATTGTAACTTCCTCATCCTAATCCATGATCATGGGAGACTCAAAAAGATTCAAGTTCTCTACATTTACAACAGATTAAATCTGCATATAAGGTGGAATATTCAGACGAAAAGAATTGGTACCACATTTCTCCAAAATAGTGAAGGGTCCATAATGAATAGGCTTGAGTTTCTTTCCTTCACCCTTCAATCTCTCCTTGTTGATGTGAAGCCATACCCGATCTCCAACCTGGAACTGATGATCAACCCTGTGTGTGTCATGCTGAGCTTTATATTGTGCTTGAATTTTCTCCAACTGTTCCCTGAATGCTTGGTGTACATATTAGATCCTCTAGATGAAACTTTGGGCTATGTCTTCATTTCTTTCTTCATTTGAATCGACATCTCTCCCATATATCAAATCCAAAGGAGCTTTAGGTAGCTACCCAAAACATGTCTCAAAAGGTGAACACTGAGTGGAGGAATATAAGGCTCGGTTGTAATCATGTTGTACATAGGGTATATGTTCATCCCATAACTTGGGATGCTTGTTGTTGTAGCCTCGAAGCAAAAATACCATTTTTGGTTTACAACCTCTGTATGGTCGTCGGTCTATGGATGGAAATCAGTTCTCCTCTTCAATTTGGTGTTCGTCATTATTCACAAGTTTGTCCAAAAATCCCCAAGGAATCAACTATCTCGATCTGAGATAATGGATGTTGAAAACCCAAAGTGAACACAAACATACAAAAATAATATATTAGTAGTCTTCTCAGCAATGATATTCCTTTTACATGGAATTAATATACACATATTGTTGAACCTATCCACTACAACATACAAATATTCATGACCCCCTTTTGACATTGATAAACCCCCTACAAAATCCATGGAGATACTTTCCCATGGATGGGATGGAACATGAAGTGGTGAGTATAGCCCTAGTTTTCTATTAGTGGGCTTACAATTACAACACATCACACACCCATTTACATATTTAGTTACAATATCTTTCATTTGAGGCCAGTAAGAAAACCTCTGCAAATGAGTCATAGTTTTCCCTACCCCAAAATGCCCAGACACAAGAGAAGTGTGATCTTCTCGTATTATATGGACTCATTCACTTGTGGGAATACATAGCTTTACAAGATGGTAGAGTAGTTTTCCTTGCATACAATAGTTCTCTACATGTACACCATGGGTTACCTTCTCATATACTTCTTTAAAATATTCATCAATGGCATATTTTTCCACATAGCTATTATGAGATAAATAAGTATTCTTCAAAATAATAGAAGCAACAATAGGAGGTCTAGAAATCATATCAGATACCTTGTTACTTGTACCCTTTTTGTACTTGATTACCAAATGAAATTGTTGTATAAAACCCATCCATCTGTAGTGTCAAGATTGTTGCAGTTTTGTTTGTGCTTGGAGATACTGTAAGGGTTGGCGATCTATATGTATGATTGTTTACTTCCCTAACAAGTAGTGTTTCAATTTCTTTACGCTTTGAACCAATGCATACTACTCTTTATCATATGTAGGATAGTTAACAACAACTCGGTTAAAAATTTCAGAGTGGTAACAGATAGGATTATGATATTGCATCAATACTGCACCCATGGCATATTCGTTGGCATCTGTCTCAATATCAAAGGGTTGTTGAATATTTGGCAGTGCTAATATTGGTGCGATACTGATATTTTCCTTCAAAGTGTCAAATTATTTTTTTTTCTTTCCTCCCCACTAAAAAGTGTTCTTCACACTGGTTAAGGCATGCAAAGGAGCTTCTATAAAAGAGAAGTTTGAAATGAACCTCCTCCAATATTGGACTACACCTAAGAAGCTCAGTATCTCGGCTACACTTTTGGGCTCAGACCAATTTACAATTACATCAATATTGGAAGGATCAATTTTTAATTGTCCTCCTCCTACAATATGACCTAAGTACACAAGTGTAGTCTTACCAAATTCGCATTTGGACAGTTTTACATACAAATTTTCCCTTTGCAAAGTATCCAATACTTTCTTTACATGCCTTACATGTTCATCCCAAGTCTCTCTAAAAATAAGAATGTCGTCTAAATATACAATCACAAAATCATCTAGAAAAGGCCTGAATACATCATTCATCACACGCATGAAAGTTGTCAGAGCATTACAAAGCCCAAACAACATAACTAACCACTCAAACAATCCTTGTTTGGTTTTAAAGGAATTCTTCCATGCATCATGTTCTGCAACCCTGATCTGGTGGTATCCATTACGCAAATCCAACTTAGTGAAATAAACAAAATTCTTTAACTAATCAAGTAAATCATCTATACGAAGAAGAGGGTATCAATTTTTCACTTTTTATTTATTTAAGGCTCGGTAATCGACACACATTCTCCATGTTCCATCCTTCTTTGGCACCATCAAGATCAGGGAACCACAAGGAGCTGAGTTGGGCCTGATAACCTCTTGATCCAATAGTCCTTGTACCTGCTTCTTGATCTTTGTCATCTCCACAAGTGACATCTTGTACATGCCCACATTAGGAAGAGGAGAATCATGTTGAAGATGTATCTCATGTTGGATTTCCCTCTTAGCAGTAATCCATCTGGTTCTTGGAAAATATCATCATACTTAGAAACAATATCAATTAATTGTTTCTTATGATAAGGATCACATCCTTGGAAAGCGTCGGACGTTCCAACATCTTTCTCCCTTACGACCATGAGTACATATATCTTATTAGTGTTTATGAATCTCTTCATTTGTCCTTGTTGTAGGATAAATCGGTAAACGCGGACATAAACTAATCTCCCTATATCCACCTGGATCTAGAACAAAACAAGACAGGACATGATGCTTTCCCTAAGTTACAATCATTGAATTTACTACCAAAGAAGGAATGGATGACATACCTTTAGATGTCTCTTCCTTATATATTTGTTGTCCCAGCTTCACTCCAGTGCTCTTGTGAGATCAAATCTACAATAACACAAACCAACCAAAGTGAAAGCAACAATAGTAGATTCAATGAAAACCTAAACATGTGATCAAGGATTCATGTAATAAGATGTTANCAGATGCCTTGATGTTGTCAGGTTCCTTCCAATAGTTCCTTGCTTCCCACACACTTCTTGCTCCAAGGATTCTAAGACCATAGATCTGATATCTACTCACAATCTATCTTGACAAAGAAAATCTCAAAGCCAATCTAACCAAGCTAACAATCTCAAGCCAAATTCAACTCAATCAAGCTCCAAAACCAACTAACTTTCTCCATGAGAGCTCCTCTCCTTTTATAAGTTGAAGAGGATAAGGTAAGGAGGTTAGGATGATCCCACTAAATCTAAAAAAGCGAGTAAGATCCAAACCGTACGGAGGCCACCTCACCATAGAATCTTATCCTTCTAGAAGCATCGAGAAAATGCTCATTTTTCCCACGTATGAAGGCCGCTGCACCCTAGCGATAATGCAGCCTGCGGAAACTCTACGACCTAGCTATAGTGAAACCTGTAGAAATCATGCATTTCCACACCCTATGTATAGAGAAACCTGCAGAAATCATCCTTAATAGTGTTTTTACAAAGGAAAATCCAATTTCTTCTCTGAGGCAAAGTTCTTCTCCCTTATTGCTTCAGGAATTCAGGCCACTGACCCCTCTAAAGGAAATAGATACGTTTACATCATTATCGGTCATAGTGGTGACGAAAATAATGTGTAACAGAGAGCCCCCCAAAGTATGAAGTTAGAACAAAGTGATAGCTGATATACTTTGTCGAGTGTGTGTAGGGAACAAGGAACAATCGGTCGGAAACCTGCAAACAAACAAGGAAATACAGTACAATAATATAACATCACTGAGGTAGGCATTCCCATACTCATAATACAAATGAATCAAAGCATAAATGCTGACATGTGAAGATCCATGTCAATTAAGACAGGTCATGGCCACCAAACATACACTGTGGATCCATGCCAATATGACTCAAATCTGAACATAGCCACCAAAAATACATTGTGGATCTATGTGTTAAAGACTCAAATTTGAACATAGCCATGAGACATACAATGTGGATATATGCAACAGTAAAAAATGAATATACTCCAACACAATCTGAATCTATGAGGAAAGATTCAGGGTCTTCATCTCCACCACTCTATAGTACGAACCTAACCATGCGATTACAGGTGCCAAAGTTGAACAAGGTAGAAACCACTTGATTACCGATCATTAGTGTATACCATTAACAAGTGCGAGGGAAATCACCATTAATGTCGATGACTCCCAAGGTACACTAGTACAATCCAACGAGTGTGAATTAATGAGATGAAATCAAACACTCGGCGGAATCTCCCGATCAGGGGTCAAAAATGAAAACCCGTTGTTGAAAGCGAGGAAACCTGCCATTGAGGCATGCAAGTTCCAAGGTACCATTTAGTTTCTAAGTCTAATTCCTGGATAATGAGTTGAAGTCGACAGGAAAAGACTTGTCACGGGAGGGCCTTAATGTATCCCACATCAATGACGCGAAACAGGTAACAAGATTTGAAGTAGATCAGAGTAAAAAATGATTCAGAACTGACTTAGGGATGGCTGACATAATAGAAGGCTTAAAGAATGCAAACATGGCTGATGCAATAGAAGTCTTTCTGGTTTAGACTTCTTTTGAACATATTGACGACACGACAACTGTCTTGGAAACACTGACTCAACAATAGGGATCACAGAGAAATTTGTAATTTTATAAAGGAGTATGATCAAGAGACAAGTGGATTTTCTAACCTAGACACAAAGCAGGTGAAAGGATTTCATGTTAAAAAGTGACTCTTCCATAGAATACAGGTTTAAACATATTTATTTCCCAATTTTTCCCCCACCATTTCTGGCAAGTACCTCTTTATTTTTACACAAGCTTGAGGAGGATAACATATTCTTGAAATGTAATCTCATCCTTCAGATGAGGCCCTTAGATTATGTTTAACGAGCCCTAGGAAGGAATGGTTTGGTCCCATATGGGCCTTTCGATGTTTGTTTTACGAGTCCAAACATAGAAAATGCAGGGTTTTTTCATGTTTATAGAGTCTGAAAAATACTTTAAAGAGAACTCTCTCAGTTCCTTTTTCGTAAATTAGTTTGATGATACCAAAAAAGTAATAACCTATCGCCCATCAAATGTTTTCTTCAAATACTTTAACGAGCATGAAAAGAACAATATCGCTCGACATTCTTTTCATGTTTAGAGAGTCTAAAAAGAGCTTAAAGGGAACTCCAAGGGGTTCCTTTTTCGTATAACCTTTACGAGTCCGAAAAAGTGATAAAAGTATACTTGATTACATTCTCACGTATTTATGAGCACAATAAAGAACAAATACCAAGCTCGAAATTGTTTTCATTTTTGCGCAAGCTTTAAAACAAAACAAAACTATGATTGGGATAGATTTTATTTTTACACAAGCTTAAAAACTAAACAAAACTATGCTTGAACCTAGTTTCATTTTTACACAAGTTTGAACCAGAGGAAACTATGCTTAGAGTAGGTGGTTTCATTTTTACACATGCTTGAACCATAGAAAACTATACTTGGACTTCCCAACGCATTACATAGGGATGGTTGGTACTTAACCCCCAACTTAAGAAGCTAGCTACACAAATTTAGCATGAAGTCCATAGGCTGTCAGCATTGCCCCCCAAGCTTCAGTTCATCCAACGGTGCAAGAGGATGAAAATAAGCTTTAAATACTATACATAACGAAGTGTTGGACAACTGAGAGGGGGGGGGGGTGAATCAGTTGTTACCGTGCTTAAACAATTATGATTATTTTNACATATGAGATACACAAAGACATATATTTCCTGAGGAAACCCATAAAAGGTAAAAACCTCTTCTTCTTTATATGATAAGTAATCTTTACATTCTGTACATTATCATACTTATGAGCACCAACTCATAATGAGGCTACAACCTCTGTTTTGCAAGCTGCTACTTGATGAGAGTACCAACTCTCTGGATTCTCTAGCACCCACTAGAAGGAAGCACCGACTCCCTGGTTTCTATAGCACCCACTAGAAGGAAGCACCAACTCCCTGGTTTCTCTAGCACCCACTAGAAGGAAGCACCAACTCCCTAAGAGTTCCAGCTCCAACTGGATGGAAGCACCAACTTCCTAAGAGTTCCAACACCAACTGGATGGAAGCACCAACTTCCAATTACACAGGCACCGACCTATATATCAGAGAACCAATGTTCTCCCTTACACCACCCTACCACCCTGGTTTCTTCTGGATGCAACCAAATGGAAGCTACAACTCCATGTGTTCAAGCACCCACTTGAACCTCTAAGAACAACGGTCCTCCCTAGCACCTCCCTACCACCCTGAAATATAAATTTTTCTATATATAAATTTATAACAGTGATACAATATTTATCAATGGCTTACCGATCTCATCACTATTCTGCTACACTGCTCTGCTCTACCTACATCAGTGTCTTCTTGCACACCTTCCTTATGCTTTATGTTCTTCTGCCTTTTATGCTATGTGTGCCATGTCCCTTCTATGCACCATTCTTCTTATGTGCATTTCAGTTGCTGCACTCTTCCTCCTTCTACACACCTGAATCTCTCTCAACAACACCCAATTTCTTCTTTGTTTTGCATTTTTATTCTCTCTGTGCATCTTCTGCATCCTCTATTCACAATGCTTCAACATGCTCTCCCCATGTCGAGTTCTCAGCCTAATCATCATTGCAAATCTACAGCTTCTCTAGCGGTTAAACCCATGCATCCATCATCACTGGGTGTTATGCCGAGATTCCTTAGCCTCTCTAGCAGTCAAGACTCTTCGTCTTCTCTATCACAGTCGAGCTCATTCCCTCTGTTGTAGTTCTAGGCTCCAATGGTCTTACATCTGTCAATATACTTTATGAAAAGTCTTCATGCCACTGGAAGATGCCTCGAGACTCTTCATCTTCTATGGCAATCAACCTGAAGTCTCTTCGAGTTCTCTGGCAGAAATCATCAGTCATTTCTAGCAGTTACATTGTGAACCTCCAAGAAAACGCATCAGCAACTGAATCGCCAACCGTCCAAGAGTCATGATTCAGTTCTGCTAACTAAATCATAATTGATCGATTAACTGTGAAGAGAAACAATATCCCTTTGATTATATTTCCAAGTATCCAACACCGTTGGATTACAAGCACAGAGTCTTGCATCAATTTCGTCATTTCGCATTTCGGCATTTCAGAATTTCGATAATTTTTGTGATGAGATATCTTGATGCTCCATGTTGTGATCCCTGAAACTCTGAAAAGGAGCTTAGTTGGACTAGCTCATTCCCTTCCCATGACCATTGGTGGTGACCAAGCGCTTATCCACAAAGCACTTCACAATTCGCAACTTCGGGACTCCTGAGATGAAGGGTCTCGACTCTTCATGTTGCGGACGTTGAAACTCCAAAATGTAGTTTAGCTCCACTAGCTTCTTCTCCTCACGTGACCACTGACGGTGACCACATCCTAGACCAAAAGGTGTTTTTCACATTTCGGAATTTCACAATTTCGCATGTCACGAATTCCTGTTGCGAGGCATCTCAACTCTCCAAGTCGCGATCTTTGAAATGGAGTTTAGTTGTTAGCACCTTCCTCCAAATCTTGACGATGTGACCACAACCTATGACCACTTGCTAATCATTTGAGCGTTTTGCTCTTCAGATCAACGGTCCATGATCCGTGGTGATCGGACGACTATCCTCCGCCCCAGAACTTCATCTTTCAGGACTTTGGTGGAGAGTTGATGTTAAAACTCCCGAAACTAAATTCCTGGAATGACACCACTCGATGATGTGTCATGATCTGTGTGTCTACCATGTGTCACTCAAAATTGTGATTTCTAGGTTCTTGAAATGCCAAATCAACTTGACACTTGTCCTTATATGATTGTGCCACGTGTCCTTTCCGACGTAGGCTGCCAGCTGTCCTTGCTGACATGGTCTGCCACATTCACCTCCTGGGTCTGACAGCCCAAATTTGTCCTTGATCCAATGACTAGGATTATTTCACTATTTCTCATATCGCGAGTTCGAGAGGTTAGGGAACCTCGTTCCTTTGATATTTGATTTCCTGGTCTGCGAAACTCCGAAATGGAGTCTTTGTTGATGTGCCTATTTCGGGATTTTGGCGTTTTTCATTTCTCAACTTCGGGACTCCTGTTATGAAGAGTCTCGACTCTTGACTCCTCAAACTCCCGGTATCCAAAACTCTGAAATGGAGTCAAATCAACGGTCCACAATCTTGATGATTCGACGGTCCAGATTTTTCCGTGATTTCGCATATCACGAATTCCTGTCGTGAGTTGCTTCCTTGACTCCTACAATTCCCGGTATCCGAAACTCTGAAACGTCGTGGTTTCGCATTTCGCGATTTCCTGCCATGAGTTTATTCCTTGACTCCTGGAGTTTACGCTTCTGAATGGGATCCAATGATCACTTGTTGAACTTGCCATTGCCATGCCATTATCCCTGCACTATTGGTCGTGATCTTTGCCATCAATGACAAACATGCATACTCTGCACTATCTCTTCTAATCTTATCGAGCTTTCTCTGCTGCGTCTTCCCAAAATAATTCTGGTGCCCACCTGGCACATTCTTCTTGCACTTAAGCCATCGTCATTGTTGTACTTTCCATCAATGACAAGAATACGCTACCTATAAAACATGCCAACAATCTCCCCCTTTGGCATTGATGGAAACAAAGGCACCCAGACTCTTTTCTCCCCCTTTGACATCAATGTCAAAGAAAACACACTCCCCCTAAGTTGTTGTAATATTTTTATGAGGTATCAGTTATTAAACCAACACAAGCTCCCCCTGACATGATGGACTCTCTTATTTGAGGCCTGCAGAATATTTTTATCTAAACCAAAGTCTTCTCCTTCTGATTCTTGGACCTTTTCATCTTCAGCTTCCATTGTATCCTCTGTAGAATACTCAATATTGTTCACCTCTCTTACTAGGACTCCTTCATCAACCTTTTCTTGTCATGACCGGATGACTCCCCCTATCACTGTTCTCTTTGCTTCTGACTATTTTCCCCCTTTGTTCCTAAAAGGTTAGCTTTCCTTGACAAGGTCTTTCCTCTTGTTATGTCTACAGGATGTCATGTATATCATTTTGTAAAACAAAATGTTGTTGTTGAAGATGTTGTTGTCCTACTGAAACACTGTGTAATTGTAGCTTGTACTTTTTAAATAACCCT
>JASDQU010880559.1:0-18104 GCA_032191745.1 Picea mariana
TTAGTGCCAGTAGCTAACTGTACTAACCATGGCTTGGTGTTCTTGTGAGGCTGTAGTTTACACTTATCAACAACTTTAGCGGCTATGTAACTCAAATTTGAACCAATGTCAATCAAAACAAACACCAGATGGTTGAAAATCATACCTTCTATTTCCACCACTGAAGCTTGGTGGTCAGCTTGGTTATTATCCAATGCTGCATAAATCTGTGGCACACTCCTTGACACATCATTGATTGTGGTAGCTTCCTGAATGTTATAAACTTTCCAAATGTTCTATTGTCGGTGTGGACAGTCTCTCAAGAGATGCTCTTCTCTGCAACCCCAACATTTCAAAGGTTCTCTCTTTGGGTTATCAGTCTTTACTAGTATAGGTCCAGAAGTTTTATTTCCGTCCGATGAGGGAAAGTTCTGATGGAGTACACTCCGGGCTCGAAAGTTCATTCTAGGGTTCTTCTTGTAGTTCTTAAATCCTAAGGATTTGATCCCCCTTTTCTGAAATCTCGAACCACCCTTCTATTTTTAGTCTTCACGAGGATTTGCTCAACGTCCATATTGTTCCTGACAATATGTTGCCTTCCAGATATTGTCTTCTAAGGTCTTTGGCTCATCAAACTTAATTCTGTTACGGTAGTCCTTGGGTAGTCCGCTGATGAAGCGTTGCACCTTTTCCTTTTCTTCTTTTATATAAGGGACATACCTCAACAAGTCGAAGAATTTGTTGACATATTCCTCTATAGTGAGTTGCCCCAGTTTGACTTCATAAAACTCTTTATTCTTCTCGTCGAAACATTTTTCTGACAAATACTTCTTTCGGAAGTATTTCTCAAACTATTTCCAGGACAGGTCCTCCTCGCGGACCCCTTTCACATTCTTAAGATCTTCCCACCAGATGGAATCTTTTCCGTTCAGATTGAAAGTGGCCACTTGGGCCTTCAAATTCTCTGAAAAATCATGAACTCTGAAATATTTCTCCAGTCGAAGTAGCCAGGCCTCTGCTTCCTCTCCCTTCTTTATCTCACCATTAAAGGAGGGAGGTTTGGCCTTTCTTAATTCCTCAAATTTATGACCCTTGGAAGAATTTTTCTTCTTCTGTTTTCTTCGAGAATAGGAGCCGGTCCTACTGCTAGAAGAGCCTTCCAAATCGCCAGCTTCCTTCTTAGAGGAATCATCTGGCACTGGTCCTTTACCTCTAGGGTGGACCTTCCTTGAGGTGCTCCTCTCAATATGGCCACTAATATGACTATGTTTCTGCATCTCGAGTTCATGTTGCATTTGTCGTTGTAGGTCGGATAAGCTCTGCAGTAAAACTGCATTGATTTCAGTTTGCTTTTCTTGTTCTTTCATCATCCTTTCATTGTCGGCCTTGCAGCTTTGCAATTCAACCATGAGACTCCTCACAGTCTCAGCTAGATCTGGAGGGGCCCCTATTGCTCTTCTTTCGTCATACTCTTCGTCTCTATTGTGGGAGCCTTCTCCCATCTCTTGGTGAGTCACCATTCTCTGCGTCTGTAAATTCCCGCGGTTGATCATCCGCTTGGGTGAAAAGACAAACGATGGTTATTAGTCAATATTTATATTTATTTATACCTAGCACATAATTCATTTTTTCACATGTATACCCATATAACAGGGTTTTTTTTCATTTGGGTCTTAATCCTTATCTATCCAGCCATCTCAATTGCAAGAGACTCTACCTATTTTAGTAGGTATCCATCGTAACACTAAAATAGGACAACGCAGTTCATGTCCCTTGTCTGGCTGGTGCAAATTTATGGCACAATTTATTCCACCTCTGTCATTTGCACTCAGATCTTATCAATGATAATGATCATTTCATCCCTACTCCTAGAAGAGTAGTTAATATTTTAACAGAGGGGTTACAGAAAAAAATTCCCAGATTACAATTTCATTATGCAATACTTCGTCTTAAGGAGAAAACGTAGATAAAAATATCTTTTTACGCAGCTCGTGCCTGAGCCCAAGAAGGCCAAGTGTTGTAACCATGCTCTGATACCAATTTGTAACGCACCCACTACCATAATCAAATTTTTTGTTGCTTTCTACAGAATCAGAGCTCCTGAAATATCTACAGAGGCCTAGCGTAAGCTAGCTCTTTCTCTGTCTACTCCCATGTGATCGTGGGTCATGATCACAGGTCAAATAACCATGGTTCCTCTCAGTAATTTGTGACTCTGCGCTACAGAAATGTCGAATCATTCAGCTCTGCAACCACCGAACCCCAATAGGGCTAGAAACTAGCCAATAGGGACGAATCCCAACAGGGTTAGCGAATGGCCAATAGGAACGAGCGCTGTTGCGCAGTTGAGTGGAGTATAGGTGGCAATAGGGAAGCAAGACACCGTGGGCGATGTGACAGGAGACGGGTCCCACTTCACATGCCACACCATTCCGGACCCCCCCCCCCATTAAAGAAAGAATGGCAAGGGGGGTACAGAATTCGCCTGAGCACCGTTGATCAAGGTGAATAAATCCTGACCGTTCAATAGTTGCGCGTTCGATTCCAGACCCCCACCTCACCGCTAAAGGCTGAACAACAAGGGGGCTCCGGAATGAAGCCTCAGCCGTAGATCTGGGTGGGTGGACTCTAGCTGTCCAGATCTTCTCGCCACATACCCTAAGGCGCATTCATGCCCCAGCTTAAAGTCAACATCTCTTCCTCACATCTAACGATCATTATAGACCCTGGGATCCTCTGAAAGAATCTCGTCCGTTCATCGGGACTTATCATCATGAGAGTCTGAACTCTCGACCACGGGACTCCCGAATTCTTGATCCCCAGTTTCCTGATGTGGTTAATCTCTCGACATGTAGCCTCCTTAAATCGGATGGTCCAGATCTGTCTCGGGGTTTCCATCATGGAAAGTCCCAATCTATCGTCACCAAGACTCCCGAGTTCGCGATTCCCGATTTCCCGAAATGGGAAATCTCATGACACGTGGCCTCCTTAAATCAGACGATCCAGATCCATCTTGGGGTTTCCACCATGGAAAGTCTCGATCTCTCATCACCAGAACTCCCGAGTTCGCGATTCCTGATTTCCCAAAATGGGAAATCTCATGACACGTGGCCTCCTTAAATCGGATGGTCCAGATCTGTCTCAGGGTTTCCACCATGGAAAGTCCCAATCTCTCATCACCAGAACTCCCGCATTCACGATTCCTGATTTCCCAAAATGGGAAATCTCACGACATGTGGCCTCAAATCGGACGACCCAAATCTACTTTGGGGTTTCTACCATGGAATGCCCCGATCTCTCATCACCAAAACTCCCGAGTTCGCGATTCCCTATTTCCCGAAATGGGAAATCTCACGACACGTGGCCTCCTTAAATTGGACGACCCAAATCTACTTCGGGGTTTCTACCATGCCCCGATCTTTCATCACCAGAACTTTCAAGTTCTCAACTCCCGATTTCCAGAAGTGGAAAATCTCTTAACACGTGGCCTCCTTAAATCAAATGGTCTAGATCTATTTCGGGGATTTTGCCCCTATTCACTGGGGGTTTAACCCTCGAGTATCTCCTGACAGATCCAACGACTGTCGGATTTTCCAGCCGAGATTTGATGGCTCAAACAAGTTCCTAACTTGTGCATTCTCCCACAACTTCCTGGACGTGGAAAAATCAACGGTCCAGATGCTCTCATGGACCTTGGGGATCTACGATCCCAATCTCTTCGCTACCCACGAAGACACAGACAGACAAAGTGGTAAGGCCTTTGACCCCCTACTTTCTCCTACCAATCTAATGGTCATGGGTGACCACAGATTTCCTAACGGGATCTTGTCCATCGATCAACACCTATTCAGGGTTAAGGCGCTTAACACTCCAATTTCTTCTTCCAATCTGACGGTCGTGAGTGACCACCGATCTCCTGATGGGATCTCGTCTATCGATTCGATACTTGTCATGGATTTATTAAGGCCTTGCGCCTTCACGTCCTTTTTCTAGGTTCTTGATGGGCTTTTCGAGAAGGGTCTCTTTATGGGGAGGTTTACCCAGGGTACTATCTGAGGCAGATAAGGGTATCGCTCTCCCGAAAACCGGATGTGAAGTCTAAATTAGATCAGTACGCACATAAATAATGATTTATGAGAACATAATCCATACGTAGTCTTTCCATATAAACATACAACTACCAGTACTGATCAAGACACCATACAGACATTCTTATAATGAAATCATTCACAATTTCACAGCTTATGATCATAAATGTCAGAATACATATATTTCAATATGTCAAAGGCAAAACACTTATCAGAAAGTAACACCAGGGGTTATGCAACTGCTGAGAGGGGTACTCGTTTCCTCCCAACCATAGGCTCAGTGACTCCCAGTGGATTTACCACTAGCCACCCCCGAGATGAGACCACGATGCTGTGAGACTACATCTTTGTTTTCCAGTGACCAGGAGTGAAGGTTACTCTCCTCCCTCTCTGCTATCACTCACTCTGCATATCGCCAGAGTTCTCTTTCTCCCCTCACGTCTCCCCCTAATCACTTCTCCCCCACGCCTTATCCTCTTGCGAGGTTGCGTGTGGTGCGATTTCCCTCGCGCTGGTCAGGCTTGACGGCTCTACGGATGGGTGGTTCACCTCCCCATCCCTCATTAATTCCTGAGGAGCCATATACCTACCAGCCTGCGAGACATTTAATTCGGGGCCAACGAGCTGCTTTTGGTTCTCCGGGCCAGTGAAGTCCAAATACGATATTGTTTTTCGGTGGAAGTTAACACCACCTTTCCAGGTGCCTTCCACCACCTTTTTGCAGCCATTGTGGTCTCTTTTTCGGCATATCCCCTCTTAGAAGTCCTGCGATATAAATTCATAATATTATTCACATTCATCGACCTTTTCCACAAGGTCCATTCGCATCACATATTCACATTTCTGAGTTTTCCACAGTTCTTGGCCAGTCCAGTTATTTTTACAAACTGGGAGAAACAGGGTGTTACAACATGGATCACCCTGGAGTCATGAAGATGAGGGTGGATATTAAACCCTTATTCTTTTGGAAGGGAATGAAGGTAGACACAGTTAACTATGTGGCTAGATGTCTAAAATGTGAGCAGGTAAAGGCTGAGTATAGACATCCCGCAGGATTACTACAGCCACACACTATTCCAGAAATGAAATGGGAGGTCATTTCGATGGATTTAATTGTTGGATTGCCACTGGCGGCAAGGAGACACGACTCGATTTTTGTGGCAGTCGACACTCTAATCAAGAGTGCTCATTTTATTCCTGTACAAACGACATATCAGGCACCTGAGATAGCTATATTTTTCATCAGTGAGATTGTGAGGATGCATGGCATACTTAAGAGGATTATATCCAATCGAGGATCGGTGTTTACTGGATGATTTTGGACTAATTTCCAAGAGGCCTTCAGAACCCAACTTAACGTTAGTACTAAGTATCACCCGGAGAATAACGGCCAGACCGAATGAACAAACCAAATCTTTGAAGACATGTTGTGCATGTATGTGATGGACTAGCAAAAGCGTTGGGAAGAATTCTTGTCACTGGTAGAATTCGCTTATAACAACAGTTAACAAAGCACCATTAAGATGGTTCCTTTAGAGTTTCTTTATGGGCGACCGTGTCAGACGCCTTTAGAGTTTCTTTATGGGCGACCAGAAGTGATCCAACAAATGGAAGATCAAATACAAATAATAAGACAAAGGATTAAAGAAGCGCAGGATCGACAAAAGAGTTATGTCGAAGCGCACCATGTCGACCGTAGTTACAAAGTTGGTGATCAATTATTCTTGTGGGTAAAACCTCATAAGAGTTCGATCAAGTTTGGAAAGGGAGCTAAAATCTCCCCTAGGTTCATGGGACCCTTCGTGATTGTGGAAAGAAAGGGGCTCATGCTCTATCGACTAGCCTTGCCCGATTCTTTGAGGCGCACACATGATGTTTTTCATGTTTCTGTTTTGAGACATTCTATTAGTGATCCTACACATGTTATTGAAATGAGTTCCTTGCAGGTATTGGATGAGGGGGTGCTCATGGCTGAGCCGATATGCATATTGGATCATTGCATTCGATAGCTACGACGTCGAACAGTAGAACAGGTCAAGGTCCAGTGGGACAAATATAGCCTACACTCAATGACCTGGGAGGATGCATATGATATGCTCCAGTAGTTTCCATTTTTGTTTGATAGATAGACTTGTGAAACTGTGATACACATTTTTTTTGGCACTTATATACTATGAAACTTCGGGACAAAGCTTAGACCAAGAGGGGGGTGTATGTAAAATCCCTCTCTTATGCACATTGAGTGAACTTATTCTTTGAGGACACTTACTTGTAAGTGATCCAGATTATATTACTATTGAGCATTTGATCATGATTATGAGGCATTATGGATATGAAGACATGTTATTTTGATGTATTGTTATAGACAGGTGCTATTGACTCAGTTCTCCTGAGTGTGCATGATTTTGGACCTCAAGGATGCAGAGGCATCGATGAAACCCTTGTACTCTACATTGATTCAGGGAGTGGTCTATTGGGGTTTGATTGTTGTATATATGACATTTGTGCATCTGATTAGATGTTATGATTATGGATATTATTTTCGACATGATTCGTTGATGATGCATGCTGACGATATCTTGCCAACCAGACTCACATGTGCAATAGAGGGGTCACACACGACTACCAGAGACGTTGAGGGAGAGGTGTGGAAAGCAACCCTGCCACAACCTACTAGCACTCCCATCATGGCTCAAATTGTAGGTTAATGACCACCTAGTTCGAAGAGACCAACGATGCCATGAGGGCAGACTGTGAAAGTCGCTCGCGATGATTCTAAGGGGTGTGTAATAAGGCAGGGGTCTTGTTCCTTAGAGGCCCTTAGTCTCCCACAAGATCACCTGACAGAGTATTGACTCTAGGGTCTTTTTATGTCTACCAAGTCATTCAAGAGGCGAGTGGCACCCTTGGAGCACGTAATGCATCTTGAAGAGCATGTTGCACAAGAAAAATGGAAAGAGGCGAGTGGCACCCTTGGAGCATGTTGTGCATCCTGCAAGGCATGTCGTGTAAGAAAAATGGAAAGAGGCGAGTGCACCCTTGTAGCACATAGTGCATCCTGAAGGGCACGTCACGCAAGGGAGACAAAATGAGACGAGTGACACCCTTGGAGCACCTAGTGGGTCCTGAAGGACACGTTGCGTTGTTAACTAATAAGTGAATAAACCTAGATGACCTTAGAATGAATATTGTGGTAGGAAAGATTTAAAAATAAATTCCCTAATAAAATTTCGCCTAGGCGAGGAAAATAAAATATAAGTCTGAGTGATACTTGTCGTATATATATAATACTAATAATCATCATTAAACATGTGACGATAAGGGGGTAAGCAATTCAATTAATTTATAAAAATCAAATTACCTTGGGAGATTACTTTTTAACAAAAAGGGAAATAATTGTTTTGTTACTTATGCTAATTAAAAAGAAAAAGGTGAAAAAGGTAGTTTCCTACACTTTCTAATTAGAGTTTTAGATAAAAAGGGAAAGAGAGAAATTTAAAAGAATTAGAAAACTAAGGGAAAAAGGGGAAACATAAAGAAAAATGGAAACATAAGGAAAAAGTATAATTGCTAACTTGTCAAGGAATCTTGCCTTTAATAACTTTCTAAATTGAATTCAACTAGGGGTAAAATCATGAAGATGGGTAACACTTTTGCTTGTTTTATGACAATTTTTTAATTTTTATTTTAAGAGGTTCTTCAACATTTGGTAAACAAAAGTAGTTTTTTTATTTAGAATTTTACTTTACTGTAAAAACAAAACTTGTGAAGAATTTTGTTAGCTTTCTACTGAATATTTTTCAATTTTTTTTATTGAGATTTGATATGTCAATTTGGCAATTGTTTGACAGTATGTTCCTTAAAWGTGAAGGRAAAGATAATGAGCTATTTTTTCCCACAACAATGTATCCATTATTAAACTTTTGGTTTTGACAAATGAAATATACTATAGCAATCTACAGAAACTCTATTTTGTGATGAMAATAGTTTTTAATTTAACARATGAATATTATAATTTCTWGAATTTTTTAAGTTGACCAATTTGAAAAAGTTACATATTTTAAACACATGTTTTCCTCCACCATGTATCTATCTTAATTTTTACTTAAAAWTAATATCTAAAAATACCCTTTTGAAGAGAACARTKTAAGKATTATGAATATAAATTTTCCATAATTTTTTACYGTGTATTTTTAGAGATATGGATTTTTCATTTCACCGAATCATAATCTCACCTAAAAATATTATGYAGTGATTTTTTTATTAGATTAAATTAGTAAGGGGGTAAGTCATTAAAATGTGTAAGGGAATATGGGGACACCTAGGAGAGATTCTAGGAATGATTTTAGCTAGGTGAGGGAAATAGGAGTAATTAAATAAGTAATGAAATTAATTTATGGTGCAACGAAGGGGATGGGCGACAGATGTACGAGGATGATTTTTTCGGATTAAATTTTTGAACATTAAATTAAATGGGAATTTGGGAAATAAATGACTTAGAAATTCTATATAAAGGAGGAGGAGGATGGATCTCTTCTGTTATGTGTAACTTTACGCCGCAGAATTTTAGACTTGACTGACTTATGTTGTGGGAGTTGGGATACCCAGCTTGGTGAGGAGTGGTAGCTCGGCCTTGTGAGGTTAGTTGGGAGCTGGTTGTTCTTTGTTTTAGTGTGTGTGGCCCCTTTGTGGCTTGGAGGGATAAGGGGGAAGAATATTACCCCTAGCATTGGTTGGGAAGTATAGGTGAAGTGTAATCATTCGGCAAGCGGGAGATGCACAGAGCACACGAGACAATGACTCAGAGCGGGCGACTTGGGATATGGTACGCTTGCTTCTATTCTGCATGGTAGATTATTATAGACCTTATGCTTTCATTTCTGTACTTTTAATTGTGTAAAGAAGGTGTTGGACTTAGCATTTTAATTGAGAACTTAATTTTCCCCTTAGCCTTAAGCTCGCTACTTGACTTGATTCCCTTGGCTCTCGATCCCTGAATGTTGTGACTGTCCTATTGGTTTTTGATTTATTGTGAAGAGTTTTTCTTTACTTCGTCCTCATCCCTAGATCATCAATCCATGCTTGAGTAGTCGGCTAGGAGCCGCATCGACGGTCGTCACTTCAGTGTTAATAGACCTATAGATCCTAAAGCCCTACTTTTCTATGCATGGAAGATGAGCAAAGGATGTTTCTTCCCAGTCGTCTACCCTTGTCGATTGTTCTTTTCTGATTGAGGGTATTTGCACCTTCTTGCATTTATTCATTCTACCATTATTATCAATCCTATCTGCGAACCGTTGATTACCCCTGCATTTTTAACTCTATGTCCCAAAATTTTTAACTCTATGTTTTACCATTTTATAGTCAACATTTTTCCCACTCATCGGACTGCGACCTTGCCATGCTTTAGACTGCGATCTTACCCTTCTAGATTGCAAATTTTATTTCACGTTGTTAGCATTATTAGTTATCATTTTTGTTGGCATTTTCAATTGGTTTTATATCTGCATTTTATTTACTAGCAGCGTTATCAGTTTTTGACAATATTTTCAGCAGCCCATTTAATGGTTTCTTATGTACCCAATAGAAACATAAAATTAAGACCCTTAGCATTGGAAGTTTAGAACATCCTCATCCTGAGCTCATCCCTTTCTAGTTTGTGTTTTCAGCTTTGTATATCCTACACTTTCAGTGTACGTTTAAGCAACGAGAGATACATTGTTTGGGTACGTTCTTGTTCTGACACCAACACCAGTGAACCTGTTATTTACACCTAGGTGGTTAGGAACCCTTGCGAGCAAACTTCTAGTCCTGGCCCTTTTACTGCAGATTTTTTGGAGTTAAACTCTCTTTCAATTTGATTGTTTACACAGCGTATTTTTTTGGACAATCATTTTTATTTCTGTAGTGAAATTGTTTTTAAAATATTAGACACCCTGCGTTCATTGACACCCTGGAATTATACACCTGCGTTTTTTTTAACTTTGTGACAACAATTTATGCATTTAACAACACAACGATTATTTTGTTTTGCCCAACAATATCCCTCATAACTTAGCAATGTCATTGTTCCCTCTGCGATATGGTATTTTAAATGTCAGCTATTTCAGTTATTGCTCTGCGTTTTTGTATATACGTCATATTTATTAATGTCGGGTCACAACGTTATCATCGAATCTTTATGGATGGCATGTTGATTGTGTCAATTCCTACGTTAAAGTGGAAAATTACCTGCGTTTTGAACCTCAACGTTTGGTGAAAGATAGTCCGAGTTAACTTTAAATGTTAGGTAACATACCAATGCTTGGCAGCACATAAAAAGTCGACAACTCTTCTGTGGTGCGGTTTTTTCCATTTAAATTTTCTTTTACCTTCTTTCATGTAGAAAACAATGTTGCTATTTTTCTTTAATACAAGACGAGTATCCACAGACAATGTTTTAATTTGACAGTGAATCTAGTGGAGGCTTATCTCAGTGCTTGAACAACAATAAAATTTTGTTGGCGAAGTCTTGTTTATTAATAACAAATTTCCTTTATTATGACAACGATACATAAGATATACTCTTGCTATTTTCATCTTTATTTTTATAGTGTGAACCCCCTTTTTATTTATATAGTGTAATTTTGTTTCATAGTCTAAACTCATTCTTTTTATTTATATAGTGTAAATCTTGTTCATAGTGTAAAACCATTTTTATGCATATAGCGTAAATTCATTTTTATATATCATGGTAATATTGTTCAACGATAGGTATATAATTGCTTGCTTAAAAATATATTATGGATAAAAGAGAGACAGATTTTACTAATACCATAGTGACCGTAATTTTATTGATAACATAGTTTATTAGCGGCATTTTTTAGTAATAACATATTGATAGCATATTAACAATTTTTAATTAAAAGACTGCAAGGTCATTAACGGTTAGCAAAATTTATATTTAAAGACAGTAATTAAATTCTTGTAGTGTGAGTTTTAAAGGATAGCGATAGATACTCATATGATCTTGGGATTGGATTTTAGTTGTAACAAGCCATTGTTTAATAATAATCTTTTATTATGTACAGATTGGTTTTGTTGCACAAGGAAGTTGTTGTGTTGTAAGAATGTCATAGTCTTCTTGTTGACTTGTCAGTTGGGTGCCAGGGTTTTTCGTCATGTGCTGGGATGGTTAAGTTGTACTCGATACGAGTTGGATTTATCTTGATTCCTTGGTCCGAATAGGTCTTGTGCGCCAGGGTATTGTCACACCCATAACTCGGGGCGGCATGATTTCGGACGAGGGGATCATGGTGCGCCCTATTGTATAGAGGCGAATGATGACTTGGTCAAAGTCAGTGATTCTTGTTGAGGGCGTTATTCATTGTAGTTGTTGATGGAACCTTGGTTTAACACTTTCGTGTGTTTGGTTATGCAACATAGAGGTTCTAGTTAAGGGTCGTCGAAATCATTGTGTCAGATTGTGGATGTTGTTCCTTAGCCTGTAGGTGTTGTCGGTGTGTGTTAGTGGGTAGTCGTTTCTCTCTGTTTCTTATGCATGTTTTGCCCAATTTCTCTTGTGCTAGTGCCTGGAGTCGTAGTTGTCTGTTTCTTTCCATGCAGTCGTGTGTTCATGGTTAGGTTGTGTGGTTCAACTGTTGTCGTCGTCGCCTTCTTGCCTAAATAAATAAATAATATCCACTTTATGCTTTGGTTGCACTCGTAACTTTTGGGGTTGTTTCAGATATTTGCTCATTTATAGGATCCGGACATGAGATAAACTGCACATTTATGTCTTTCATTTCTCCTTCATGGCTCTCCCAAGGACTAGATTTATAATCATCATATACAAGAACCATGGAAAAGCTATGCGCTTCGTCATTTGTGCCGGGATATTTGTCAAAAGTTGTTTGTTCTTGGTCAGTACTAGAAATCACTTCTTCATCATAAGCAGGGCTGCCAAAAACATTTGTCTCATGAACCAGAATATCCTCTGCATTTCCTTCATGAGAGCAACAAGCAAAATCTGCCTTCAATTTCTCTATTTCTACGAAAAGTGATTTTACCAGCTTTTTCAACTCATCCAAGGCATCTCCTTCATTCTCACAACCTTCATAAGAAACAGCTATACCTTGAACACAGTCTTTATATTCCTCACAACGGTTATGACAAATTAACTCAGAGGAATAAAACTTTCAACAATGCATATTGAAAGATGCATGAAACTGTTCTAGTGAGGAGATGCTAGTAGGGGGCAATGAGTCATACCACTCATGAGCATCTCCCGCTAATGAGAACATGAACATTTTCATTAATAAATCCTCATGATGTATTCCCCATTTATGCATGAGTTCATGAAACTTAAGGAGATTCTCTACAGGGTTGTCATCTCTATGTTTTCTAAATCTCGACAAAAAATCACCCTACTCATCCATAGTAGGAACAACATTTGGAAAACCAGGAAAAATAGAGAAATTAAAAGGAGAAAACCTCTGAGCCAAGATGACTTCCATTTGAAAATACGACTTCTTAAAATTGTGGAGTCACCACTAGATTCTTTAATCATGGATTCATCAGGTGAAAAATATGCAGTCTGAATGTGTCTGGTCTTTGTTCACCATCAAAGACCAGTTCTGGTCGTTGTCGTTCTCCTAGGGAGATTTTAATCTGGGACAACAACTAAAAGCCTTATTGAGAAGGATTTCCTTTATGGATAATCGTTTTCGGGTCAGCTTCAAGTGTAGCCAGAGGCAACTATGGAGTAGACCTTGTGTGTCTGCCTTTAGGAGCCACAACTAAAACAGTGGGGTTGCCAGGTGAAAGTTGCAATATTCAAGGTATTGATTTCTGATGCACCTTCAGAATCAGAACTTCTTTGTTGTTCTTACCCAGGGAAAATTTTTCAATTCATCCCCGACAGCAGTGCCAAGAATTTTATCACTAAGAGTCACCCTCTGATTGCAGGAGGATAAGCCCACTACCCATTAGAGTGTTTGGTGGATGTTTGATTTATATTAGCGGAGGTCAAATGGGGAAAAATCAATACAAGAATGATTTCAACAAAGAACTGGACAAGAAATGCACAAGGAAGTGAGGGACACATTAACATCATTCAGTGAATAGAGTTTTAGTATGAGCAGAGGGAAGACTTAGTAAGAAAAGTGAACATGACTTCTTTGGCCATTGGATTTCAAGAAGCTTGGTGAAGAAAAAATCAAGTTCAAGACTTCTCTTGAACTCAAGCTTCAGACATTGAAATATGTCCAAACAACACAGTCACAACAACATAATGATCAAACCTACATCACAATGCAACTACAACAACTCGTCTAGATCCTCCATGCCTGAGCCATTCAGCGTAAGAGGGAATAAGACAACAAAGAATATGACTAAAACTAGTCATGACACTACTGTAATCAAACCTACATTACAACAACATCACAACCCTTGACTGGATCCTCCATGCCTGAGTGTTTTAGCACATTGTTTTACAAAGAGATGAGAGAAATTGAATTTTATTAATGTGAAAGTCTCAAATTTGATACATCACCAGAGAACAGCTTTTGGCATCAAAATATTATAAAATAGGGAGCTCTTCTCAACCAGTTGACGACCATAATGAAATATAAAAACTACTTATTTATACTCAAATCAGTCCTCGACTATCACGAGTGTGATCTGATCACTACATTCAAGGAATTACATCTGGGCAGTCTTCTGTCAGACTGTTCATGTACCTCTTTGTCAGACGCGAGCTCAGATCGACATGGGTTGGTAGGAAAATCTGATCGCAGGGGTACCATGGGCTAACAACTCCAAATCCTCCATGCCTTCCATTTATGGGGTGAGTCGAGGTTTCAACCAAAAAACCTACCTTCCATTAACTAATTTTCGTCGGGGACTCAACTAGACTTAAAGCTCAGGGGGCGGCCACATACTTCTCTCAGATAGGATGCCATATAAACATGTGATTGCGAGGTTTCTCAAAAGTGGTTTGGGCTTAGACCGCTTTTGGGCCCGTAATCCATCAAATCCTTTCCCTTTCCATGATGCCTTCTCACTGCATATCTTCCTCAACCTGGTATATATCCCCATATGAAAACACAATTTAGGATATTCCCCTTCCGCTCACTGCATACACAAACATGGGATCCTACCCCCTTTTTCTATCTAGATAGACACATATATCTTCCTATATATGGAGGCCAAATGCAAGCATATATATTTTGGACCCATGGATCCATAACTTACATACCTATTTTAGTCTATGCTTAGGAATCATTGAATCTCAAAGAATCCATATCACAGAATTCCATTTTGAGGCTACAAATCTAACATGGTGCCAATCTCATTCTAAACTTACGCTATCATACTATTTTTGTTTTCCTTTGGAGTGCATTAAAACTTGGTATTTTTTCTTGTAGGACACATGCAATTTTTTTTATCATCCTAGTTATAAGACAAATTTGTTGTGTTAGTGTTTACAACTTTGCCAAGTAGTTGGCATATTGATCGATTGTCGAGGATTGGTGATATGTTCAATGAGATGAAGGGTGCGACGGTGTTCTCAAAGACCAGTTTGCGATCAAGGTATCACCAGTTACAGATAAAGGAGGATGACGTCCCTAAGACCGCCTTTAAGATGAGGTTTAGACATTAGGATTTTATTGTTTTACCGTTTCGATTGACAAATTCCTCAACGGTATTTATGAGTTTGATGAACAAGGTGTTTCGCAAGTACTTGGACAAGTTTGTCCAAGTACTCATTGACGATATTTTGGTTTAATATTAGACGATGGAGGATCATGACGAGCACTTGCACTTGGTACTACAATGTATGTGAGAGAACAAATTATATGGGAAGTTATCCAAATGCTCGTTTTATCAATCGTAGATTCACTACTTAGGGCATGTCATCTCCGATGAAGGTATCACCATGGATTCAGCAAAGGTCAAGGCTATTATGGAATGGCCTACGCCAACGAATGTCCTGAAAGCACATATCTTCATAGGTTTAGTAGGATACTATCGACGGTTCATCGAGGGATTTTTGAAGATAGCAAATCTGATCACATAATTGTAGAAGAAGAACAAGAAGTTTGTTTGGACCGAGAAATGCACAGAAGAATTTTGGAGGCTCAAGGAGATATTGACAACGAAACCGATACTAAAGGTCCCTAACATGGACATGAACTTCTTGGTATGCACTGATGCATTCAAGGAAGGCTTAGGCAGAGTCTTGATGCAAGACAGTTGAGTGATCACTTACATCTCGAGGAAACTGAGAACACATGAGGAGAACTATGAGATGCATGATTTGGAGTTGTTAGCCATTGTATATTCCTTGAAGGTTTGGATACACTACCTTGTTGGATGAAAATTTGAATTAAATACACACCACTGTGGACTACAAAACATCTTTACGCAAAGCGGCCTAAATGTGCAGCAATGACATTGGTCGGAATTGCTTAGTGAGTACGATTTTGAGATTACTTACATAAACAGAACAACAAACCGAGTGGAAGATGCATTGAGTTGGAGACCACGAATATTTTCTATGTTGTCGCTTCAGATGAATCTACATGAAAAGATTCTAGCTTTATAGCGTGACGATGACTGGTACAAAGAGGTCAAGGATTTTATCGGACAAAACACAATGATGGTACCAATATGTGAAGGATTTACGTTTGACAAAGATGGATTAATGCGATTCAAAAATTGGATTTACGTACCACTGAATGACGAGTTGAGGAGTTTGATCCTAAACGAGGCTCACAGAGAAGTATACATGGCTCACCCTGGAGTCACGAAGATGAGGGTGGATCTTAAACCCTTATTCTTCTGGAAGGGAATGAAGGTACACATAGTTAACTATGTGGCAAGATGTCTAGAATGTCAGCAGGTAAAGGCTGAACATAGACATCCAACAGGATTACTACAGCCACACACTATTCCAGAATCTAAATGGGAGGTCATTTCAATGGATTTCATTGTTGGATTTCCATTGGCGGCAAGGAGACACGACTTGATCTTTGTGGTGGTTGACACTCTAATGAAGAGTGCTCATTTTATTCCTGTACGTACAACGTATCAGGCACCTGACATAGCTAGAGTTTTCATCAGTGAGAATGTGAGGTTGCATGGCATATCTAATAGGATTATATCCAATCGAGGATCGGTGTTTACTGGACGATTTTGGACTAGTTTCCAAGAGGCCTTCGGAACCCAACTTAACTTTAGTACTGAGTATCACTCGAAGAATAACGGGCGGACCGAATGAACAAACCAAATTTTGGAAGACATGTTGTGCATGTACGTGATGGACCAACAAAAGCATTGGGAAGAATTCTTGCCACTAGTAGAATTCGCTTATAACAACAGTTACCAAAGCACCATTAAGATGGTTCCTTTAGAGTTTCTTTATGGGTGACTGTGTCGGACGCCTTTGAGTTGGGATCATCTTGAGGATAGGGTCTTGGTGGGACCACAAGCGATCCAGCAAATGGAAGATCAAATACAAACAATAAGACAAAGGATCAAAGAAGCGCAGGATCGACAAAAGAGTTATGTCGACGCGCACTGTGTCGACCGTAGTTACAAAGTTAGTGATCAAGTCTTCTTGTGGGTAAAACCGCATAAGAGTTCAATCAAATTTGGAAAGGGATCTAAGATATTCCCTAGGTTCATGGGACCCTTCGTGATTGTGGAAAGAAATGGGCTTGTGGCCTATTGACTAGCCTTGCTCGATTCTTTGAGGCGCACGCACCATGTTTTTCATGTTTCTGTTTTGAGACATTATATTAGTGATCCTACGCATGTTATTGACATGAGTTCCTTGCAGGTATTGGACGAGGGGGCGCTCATGGCTGAGCCAATATCCATCCTGGATCATAGCATTCGACAGCTATGATGTCGAACTGTAGAACAGGTCAAGTTCCAGTGGGACAAATATAGTTCGCACTCAGCGACCTGGGAGGACGCATATGATATGTTCCAACAATTTCCATTTTTGTTTGATAGATATACTTGTGACACTGTGATACACATTTATTTCGGCACTTATATAGGGTGAAACTTTTGGACGAAGCTTGTACCAAGAGGGGGGTGTATGTAAAATCTCTCTCTTACGTGCACTAAGCGAACTTATTCTTTGAGGACACTTACTTGCAAGTGATCTAGATTATATTACTATTGGGCATTTGATCATGATTATGAGGCATTATGGATATGAAGACATGTTATTTTGATGTATTGTTATAAATAGGTGCTATTGATTCAGTTCTCCTGAGTGTGTAGGATTTTGGACCTCGAGGATGCAGAGGCATCAAGGAAACCCTTGTACTCTGGATCGATTTAGGGAGTGGTATATTGGGGTTTGATTGTTGTATATATGACATTTGTGCATATGATTAGATGTTATGATTTTGGATATTATTTTTAACATGATTCATTGATGATGCAGGCTGAGGATATCTTGTCGACCAGACTCACATGTGCAGTATAGGGGTCACGCATGACTACTAGAGACGTTGACGGAGAGGTGTGGAAAGCAGCTCTGCCACAGCCTACTAGCACTCCCGTCATGTCTCGAAATGTAGGTTAATGACCACCTAGTTCGAGGAGACCCACAATGTTGTGAGGGCAGAGGGGCCTTATTCCTTAGAGGCCCTTAGTCTCCCACAAGATCACCTAACGGAGTATTGACTCTAGGGGTTTTTTATGTCTACCAAGTCATACAAGAGGTGAGTGGCACCCTTGGAGCACGTAATGCATCCTGAAGGACACATCGCGCAAGAAAAATGGAAAGAGGTGAGTGGCACCCTTGGAGCACATAGTGCGTCCTGAAGGGCACGTCGTGCAAGAAAAACAGAAAGAGGCGAGTGCACCCTTGTAGCACGTAGTGCATCCTGAAGGGAACGTCACGTTGTTAACTAATAACTGAATAAACCTATATGACCTTAGAATGAATATTGTGGTAACAAAGATTTAAAAATAAATTCCCTAATAAAATGTCGCCTAAGCTAGGAAAATAAAATATAAGTCTGAGTGATACTT
>JASDQU010880561.1:0-14216 GCA_032191745.1 Picea mariana
TTCCATCTCTTATAGTTCATCTTTTGTTACTATATTCTTTTGTAAATCATTTATGTCCCTACACATTTCTTCACCTTCATCAAGATTCCAAGTAGGATTGTCTGGAGGCTTATTTGGTGTAGAAGTTCTCTTTTTGGGTGGCATGTTGGCCAAGTATCACTTTTGAACCTTGATTTTTGGGTGGTTCTTCTAGACAATATTTCTTCTATTGTATCTCCCAATTTTCGGGCCTTCTGGGTATGAAACTTTATTTTATGTAGCTCTCTGATATTTCTTCTCTGCAATGCCACATGTCTGATCAAAATTGGATGTGCCAAGTGGGATTTATAGTAACTTCCCCACAACTTGTTGATTGTTTTCCTTTCCGGGAGATCTCACTTGTATAGCATTCCCCGCACAAAATAATTGATATAAAATTCTAAAAATCGTACCAGAAATACTACAGACTGTCCACTATCCAATGAAACTAGTCTCACTCAATTTGAATACTCTAGGAAGAAGTTATGATTGTTGTACCTGGAACACCTTCTTGATACTAGTCAATAGGACTAGTCAAATACCCTATCTTCCACAGGGTGTATATACAAATGTAAGATTACCTAGAAGCTGAAATTTTTACCACAGATACATTACTAATTTATGTTAATATCCTCCAGATTTTAGGGTCTGAAATGTTGTAGAAAAAAGTTATAGCGAAAATTCCAAGCTATCTCAGATGTAGAAGTGAAACCCCAAGACCTTGAGCTCTGATACCATATGTTAAGAACCAAATATCAATATAGCATATAAAAACCTCAGAATAAGTACTCAACGACTTGAAAAAGAGATAATTTCAGATAATAAGCCTCTTCGAGGGGGAAACCTCCTTTTATCCCACATAAATTTTCAAGTACACGATGACTCCAAATGAAAATGTCTCCTGGGTATATATATAGGAGACTAGGAGGTATAATTACAACTAATGGAATAAAGCCGACATAAATAAAATAACATTAATAATGTAATATGCCCCAATTAAGGGGTAGTGAGCCAATATTAGGGCTTAATAGAGAAATTTGAACCATCTAGTTTGTCATACATTTAATGTGGGTTGTCCAAACAAATATTTCAGACCACAGTGATCTATCCTTAGCCCAAATTTCCTCCCCGTGAGATAATTTCTCCACATTTTTAGTGCATCAATAATGGTTGCTAATTCTAGATAATGGGTAGAATAATTCCTCTCATTCTTTTTTAATTTTCAGGACTCATAGCATACTACATGATCCTTTTGAGTGAGGACTCCACCAAGCCCTTCCTTACATGCATCAATGCACACAACAAACTCTTCATCTAGATCTTCAATATTCAATATTGGTGCACTTGTTAATATGTCTTTCAAATATTCAAAACTTTCTTCACACTCAAAATTTCATTCAAATTTCACTCCCTTCTTTTACAAAGAAGTGATTGGACTTGCAATATTTGAGAATTATTTTATGAATCTTTGGTAATAGCCTGCAAGAACCATAAATTATATAACCTTTTGTTGGAATAGGGACATACCCAAGGTTTGATTCTAACAACGCACCAACAAGCCCTAACTATTGGCCCTTTCGGAAACACCTGTGAAGCAGATGCAGTCTCACCTGAAGTAGCAATAGGGGGTTGCAGGACACAGGTGTCTACAACCAGAGGAAATGCAAAGTGGATCCAAAGCAAGAACACACAAAAATATAGTTATTCTTAATCTTGCTTAAGACTACTTCGCAAGTTATATCTCATATCTATCATAACAATGCAATAACAGTATAACAAAAAATAAAGAACATGGCATCAACCACAAAGACAACAAGATATACGTGGTTCACCCTCTCCCTAGGACTACATCCACAAAACTCTGTTTCTTGATATTATATGAAAACACATAGTTCTATCTGTGCACTTAGCTTGCGGATTTCTCTCTCTTCCTCTCCCCTTCCTTGAGTACCTAGCTGCTGGACTGATCTTTGCACCCAGCTGAAGGTCTTACAATACAAACTCTCTACAATAGCCTACTTATATCTCTCTCACAACAACAATCAACGATCATTAACCACAATGTTATGAACCCACTATTGACAAACACCTCATACGCTCGACGAACAACAAACAACAACAAAAACAACCCTCCCCCATGTCCTCAAGACCTTTATTTATAAGTTACATGGAAAATGTTTAGGTGTCAAAACCCTAGGTCCACGTGACCTGCATTTTCAGGGCTTCGCCATCCTGTCTTTCCTTCTTTTCTGTGAGGTGCTCTAAAGCATCCATCGGTGGATTTTTCCACTTGTTGGGTTGTCCACGATCCATATTCCTTGTTGATCTGTCTTCATTGACCTTCTCTTCCAACAACTAGCTTTTCCTTTCTTCACTCCTTCTTTTCTGCTTCTTTGACCACTTCGACCCATTCTCAGTCAATGTGCCTTCCGCGTAGTTCGTACTTCCGATTCTTCCTTAATCTTCATTTTCTTCCATAACCAAGGGCCAACAAGCCCTCAACACTCACCTGTGACTCGTCCCGAGTCACTGCAAGATTGAACCTTCTGTTTCACTTCGACTTCAGACTACATGGAGCAGCCTGTGCTTTCTTCTCGGTCCCTCCCTTCCTTGTGCACACTGTATTTTCTGTGTCTGGTACCCAGTTCCAACTGCACCTGGTACCTAGACCCTTCTTCCTTTGTTTTTATTGAGAGCTGTGAGGCAGCTGGTTATCATAATATAATTTCAACTAGCTCCCATTGACCAAACCTTCTTTCCATTTTCCATTAAGAGTCTTCAACTGCGCAACTCCTCCTTCTGTAACATAAGAAACCTCATATGGCCCAAGACAATGTGTCCTGAACTTCCCTGGATGTTTCATGAACTTGTTGTCATATAACAATACCAAATCTCACTACTTAAATTATTTTCTCCTGATGTGTCTGTCACGATAAGCCTTTTCTCTTTCTTTCTGTACCTGTTGATGAAATCCTACTATAAACCTGTCTTCTTCCAGTTCTACCAACTGCACAATCATGTCTTGTACAACACATGTGTCATCCATATATGTAAATGTTGTGATTCTTAAGGTAGGAACAAAGTATTCCATAGGTACCACTGCTTCCAATCCATATACCAAGTTAAATGGGGTCTGTGTTGTTAAATGTTTGCAAGTTGTTTTGTAGGCCCATAATACTGTTGGAATTCTTAAATCCGAATCATCTTCGTTCACACTGTAAATCTTTGTTAAAGTGTTGTCTCATTTTCCTGTGGGTGGTATGGGGTACTCTTCTGATGGTGAACTTCAAATTCCTGAGTCAAGGCTTCAATAGTTTTATTAATAAAGTGTCTTCATTTATTACTCATGAGGATCTTTGTGCATCCAAATCTAGTTATGATATCCTCAAAAATGAACTGCGCAGTTGTAGTTGCACTATATTCCATAACTGCTCTGGATTTTGCCCATTTGGTCAAATACTTTGTCACAGTAATAATGTATCTCACTCCTATGGACTTTCCTGGTGAGTTGATAGGTCCCACAAAATCAATGGACCATTTCTCGAATACTTGCAATGTTACTTGCGGTGCTAAATGCATTTCATCTCTTCTGGAAGGTTTCCCTACTCTCTGATATACATCGCAGGCTCTATAGTATTCCTTAGCATCTTTTTGTAAAGTGGGCCACCAGAGACTAGCTCTAAGAACCTTCTGTGCTATTTCTTTCCCTGGATAATGTCCTCATGTGATTCCTTCATGTGCTTCTACCAGAATTAGTGGTCTTTCTGCTTCCATAACACATCTCCTCAAGATCTCATTGAGTCCCATCTTATATAGTTGTCCTACTATAAGTGAAAAATCTGTAGCATGAACTAACAGTTGTTTCTTCTGAATGACTGTGTATTCACGAGGTGCCACTCTTGTGGATAGGAACTGAACTATCTCAGTGAAGTGATCATCGACTTTCCTGATGACCAAAAATTATGCATCTGGTAGTGTATCCCCCAGACTAATAGGCTCCTCTCCATGCTCTAATATGGAGGTGATCAAGTCCCTTGTTCATTCTTCCTGGCTTGACCACAATCTCAAAATCGTATTCCTGGAATAGCAGTAGCCATTTGCATATTCTTCCCCCCAACACTGTCTTATTGACTAAGTATTTCAATGCAGAATGATCGGTAAACATCTTAAAGTGTCCTCCCAAAAAGTAGTGTCGAAACTTCTGCAACGCATACAACATAGCTAGACCTTCTCTTTCGGTGGTAGTGTAATTTATCTCAGCTGTAGAGAGCTTCTTGCTAGCAAAGGCTAGCGGGTGGTCAATATCTCTTTATCTTGGTTGTGCTAACATTGCTCCTAATGTGATATATGAAGCATCAACATGGACATGGAATTCCTTACTCCAATCTGAGAAAACCAAAATAGGCGCAGTAACCATTTTATGTTTTAGTGTGTCAAAGCTCTGTTGGCATTCCTCTGACCATTGAAACTTACAATCTTTCTTTAAAAATTTTTCCATGGATGTTGTTATCTGTGCATAGCCCTTGATAAAATTTATGTAGTATCCAGTATGCCCCAATGCAGTGTGCAACTGTCTAACCGAAGTAGGGGGAGGTAGATCAACAATGATGGCAATCTTGGAAGGATCTACCAACAGTCCCTACTTACACAGAATATGCCCTAGCAGCACTCCAAAGGGTGAAATGAAAATACATTTTTTTAAATTCAGGTCAATTTGACATTGCCTACATTTATCTAACATCGATCTTAAATATTCAATATGGTCTTTCAATAAGCTAAAAACAGTCCAATCATCAAAATAGGCTTCCAAAAATTTATGTAAAAATTCCTTGAATGCTTCGAGCACCACCTTGGAAAAGATGGTTGGTGCATTCTTCAAACCAAAGGGCATCACTGTGTACTGGAAATAACCCCATTATGTCACAAATGTGATCTTATGTATGTCTTCCTTAACAATCCTGATATGATGATAACCCGAAAATCCGTCTGTGAATGAGTAGACCTCCTTTCCTCCTACCTTATCTAACACTTCATTGGTAAATGGTGTAGGGAATGGATCATGTAGGCATGCATCATTCAATTTCCTTAAATCTACACAGATCTTGATTTCTCCTGTCTTCTTATCCTAGACCACCATAGGGCTAATCCACTCGGATTCTTCAACCAGTTCTATGATTCTTGCTTCCATCATCCTGTCTAATTCAATCTTGACTTTCTGCTTATACTTGGGATTCAGTCTATAGGGTCTATGCTTGATTGGCCTTGCATCTGGTTTCAAGGGGATCTTCATTTCTCCCATGGGCCCTTTAATGCCCTTCATATCAGTGAACTTGGTTGGGAACAAGTCCTGATATTCATGTAGTAATTCGGTAATCTTATCAATAGTGGCATCATCCCAATAATCTCCAACATTCGCCAACTTAGGTTCTTGCTCTGTTCCAATATTAACTTTCTTGATTTTGATTGGTTGTCCAATTAAAGGTAGTTCAACCCCTGGCCCTTCTATGTCTCTATGTCCTTCAGTTTCTGTGATGTTCACATTCCTAGGATCATCGTCTTCATCAACATTGATATTGTAGCAACCTTCTAATTTCTGAAGAGGTGTAGTCCATTCATCTTTGTCTTGATCCATAGGGAGGTTAGGTGTCTCCTCAAAGTCTTTCTTTCTTACAACTTGTAAATCCTAATCTACTGTGGGGTTATGAATTTCAAATAAAAATGTAGTTATAAATTTCTGGGTCATACCGTACCAATCAAAAGTGGTGAAGCACAGTTCTGCTTGAAGATACCAATTGATAGGCATTGTTTCCAAAGTGTTAATAAACTTATGCACCCACTCTTCTTTAGGAATGTTGCCCCATACCTCCTCACAACTTCTCACATGGTCCTTTAGAAAACTCTGACCTGTGTAGCGAACTTCACACCCTTCAACTTCGTCTGAAAAGCGCATAGTCATCAAAGTGCGACATTGTACCCACTCTGCGATGTTTCTCTTATGTGTTCCCCACCATATTGTTGGTGTTTCTTTCAAGGCTTCATCCAGTGCCAACAGCCTTTGTTGTACTGGTAAAATTTATTCAAATTCCAATAAGAATGTTTCTAAATGATTTAAACCATCGAATGTGGGCAAGTTACTTACTTATGTGCCAATCCAATGAACTTCTCGAGTCAATCTGGCACACCTCCGCATAGATATTTCATACATATTGTTCTACTAGTTCTCTAGTGCTTCTTCTGAGTTTGACGAGCATGCACTCTCACTTCACCAGCTTAAATTTCCATCTGTCAAAGGATTAATGTAATCATGTTGTCTTGCTATCAATTTATATATATTCTCTAGTTCATAATAACGGTCTTCTTCTCTGATGGGTTATGTGTATCTGCGACCTTCGTCAAGATCAAGAGGTGCAATGACCCTAAGGCCATCACCTTCAAATGTCATTCATCTTTTCTTTAAGTCAACCAAAGTAGAATTGTTTAAATCCCAATCAATTCATAACAGCGCTTGATAAGGACAGTTATCATCAACTATCTCAATTACTTCGAAGTTTGCAAATGACCTTACCCTATCGATGTCCACAGGGACATGCTCCAACCTCCCAAAGGGGCTTACTGCCTACTAATTAGCCATCCTGAGCATGATAGGGGAATAAATCAACTTAGGTTTTCCCATCAATGCCTAGGTCTGCTTGTCATGATGTTGACTTCTGATCGCAACTCGAGGACCACATAATCTATGTAATAATATCCAATTTGAGCATTAAGGTGTAGTTCCTTGCTTTTCCTTCTCTTCCTAGATACTTGATGTACTGCTCTATTCAGAAGAGGATCTACCTTCCCTAGCTCATATTGTCTGATCAAGTGTTGTAGTTCTTGCACATCTCTTTCATCCTTAATAAAATTAATGCAAGTATATAAAAATTCCATAATCTTGCTTACCTCTTTTCCTTCTCCGGGTGAAGTAGACTAATTGAATGCCAAGGGAATTCCACTTTCTTTCACTTCTAGTTGTGCCTTATATGAATGATCATGTTCTCTTCCAAATTCTCTTCTTGCTTCCTCAAATGTATGCTTTTCTTTCCTTGGATCAAACAACTGCGTCTTTCCTGTAGCTCTTCGGATCCTTGATTCTTTTGTCGTATTTCCTAGAGTCACCTTGTATTCTCCTCTAACAATGCTTCCTCTAGTGATAACAATGACTCTGGGATCCTCTCCGCAAGGTTCTACTGATATCAGTTGCACTTGTTGGTTTCCTCTTCATCTTTCCTGGAGTTTTTCCAACAATATTGGACAATATTCAATAACATGTTCAAATGAGTTGCAGTAGTTGCAAGTGGTACAAGGTTTTTGACAGTTCCTTGCCAAGTGACCTAGTTGGGTGAAGTTATAACAAATGATCCGACCTCAACCTCAACCCATGCCTCCTCCTCGTTCTCTTCCTCTAAATCCACCACAAGGATTGAATTTTCCTCTACCTGGGGAATTAAACTACGTAGCATTTCCTTCGTGTTGCATCTCTCCTTCAATCCTATATGTATCTCTTGACCTTTCATGCAAAAGATCGTAAGCCCTAAAGTCCTTCTCATCTTCCCCCACAGATTTACAGAATGTGCAGTAAAGATTGGTAGGTGTCTGGACATATTTTTTCATGTAATAAAATTCACCAGGGCAATGTCTATTTCTACATACCTCGCACCAGGGTAGAGTAAATTTCTTCAATGGGCTCGGAGCTCCAGAGGCCAAGTAATCATTGAATAGGGGACAATGCTCCTTGTCGTGGCCCTCTGATTTACATCCGATGCACCATATGTATTATCTTTTATCTTTTCCATTTTCTTTTTTCATATCTTTGACCTGCAGAGATAGGCTAGTTAGCTGACTCAAAATGTGACTCAGACCTGAGCTGGATTCTCCTATAGGGGATTATTCTAGTTTCATGATGATCTCCAATGACTCATCCTGCGAAGCGAGCTTCTGTTGCATCAGAGGAACTTTGATGTGTGGTAAGAGGGAAACAATGAACCATTCCTTGTTTTGTTCGTCTAGAATCTGAAAACTAAAACGACTTGTTAAGGTCTTAAACCTTTGATCAAACTCCCAAACAGGTTCAACTACTTTATTCTTGATTTATTTTGGGTTTTTAATGCAATGCGACTCCAACTTGGGTTTCTTGAATTCTGTACTCAATGCAATCTTGATATTGTTCAACGGTTTAGGTTGTACAGTCCCTTTAACAAACTTCATGTACTAGCTCAATGCGCGGTCTCTCAAGGTAGTACTAAATTGAGCTCTCTTAATAGCTTCATCATTGACTTGCTTAATACTCCATACAGCTTCACATAAGAATCATTGTTGATCAGGATATTCAGATCCATCTCCTCTAAAGATAGATAACCTCATTTAATCCACCATAGATCTTCCTAGGTTTCTTGACTGAGTATGTGTTGAACTACTGGTAACAGTTCTCTGAATGATCTGATAACTCTAGATACTCTAATTACTTGGTGTTTCTAAAGTAACAGGAGAAGTAATAGTACTTACTTCGATGGTGGGCGCAGTCCCTGAAGTTTCTGATTCTTCTTAGTGAGGTTCTTCAGTCTTCCCTTCTTCTTCCCTAGCGGACCCTGAATGTTCCTCATTCAATAACTCTTCTTCTTCTCCACTGTAGAACTCTTCGTCCTATGCTAGTGGCTCGTGATTCTTATCAAATAGGTTTACCAGAGGAACCTCTCTAAAGGTTCTCCCGCTGCACATATGCCCAACCTCTATGTCACTGTCACTGTCTGAGTTCTTGAACATTAGATTTTCAATCCACTTGATTATTGTATCTTCAATATGTTCTTCTCATGCAATAACATCTTGATCTTTAACCTCAAAAAGTGTAAAACATTTCCTTTAGGTCCCTTAAAGAAATATATCTCTGCTTGGCTACATGACTCTACTTTGTCAATAGAAAATTCAGTAATGTACCCTCCAATGGTGCTATCAAACCAGTGATCTATTGCTCTTGACACGACATTATCAACTCTCTTGACCTTCTTGATCATCGTCGACGTCCAAATCATAGGTGGTCTAAATCTGATCTCAAATTGGGTATCTGCTAATATGGCTAACCACTCTTATAAATCCTTATGAACTCCTCCAAAGAAAATATCATGTATGTCGGTAAAGATATACCTTCCCAACCAGTCTTATGTACTAAGATTAGGGTTCTTGTTCTGAGCTTCAGTGAAGTCCCTTTCTTGTTCTTCTATCCACTTCTGAATCTCTGTCTTCGATGGAAACCATCTTGACATCCCCTCAAGAAGATCTTGGTCCCGGAAACAAAACCATTTGTTGGCACAAGGGCGGACCCAGGGTTCGATTCTAACAGTGCACCAAAAAGCTCTAACTACTGAACCTTTTGACAACACCTGCGAAGAATGTAGTCTCACCTGAAGTTGCAATAGGGGGTTGCAGAACACAGGTGTCTACAACCAGAGGAAATGAAAATTGGATCCAAAGCAACAACACACATCAATATAGTTATTCTTAATCTCACTTAAGCCTACTTCGCAAGTTAAATATCAGATTTATCACAACAATGCAATAAATGTATAACAAAAAGAAAAGAACACAACATCAACCACAGAGACAACAAAATATACGTGGTTCACCCTCTCCCTAGGGCTACGTCCACAAAACTGTGTTTCTTGATATTATATGAAAACATACAGTTCTATCTGCGCACTTAGCTTGCAGATTTCTCTCTCTTCCTCTCCCCTTCCCTGCGCACCCAGATGTAGGGTTGATATTCTCACCCAGCTAAATATCTTACAATACAGACTATATACAATAGCATGCTTCTCTCTCTCTCACAACAACAATCAATGATCATTAACCACAATGTTATGAACCCACTATTGACCAACACCTCATACACTCAATGAACAACAACCAAAAACAACAACAACCCTCCCCTAGTTTCTCAAGACCTTTATTTATACATTACATGGCAAACATATCAGTGTCAAAACTCTAGATCCAAAACTCTAGGTCCAAAATCCTAGGTCCACTTGACCCACGTTTTCAGGGCTTCGCCAGCCTATCTTTCCTTCTTTTCCGTGAGGTGCTCCAAAGCATCCGTCAGTGGCTTTTTCTGCTTGTTGAGTTTTCCACAATCCATCTTCCTTATTGATCTTTCTTCCTTGACCTTCTCTTCCAACTACTATATTTCTCTTTCTTTTCTCCTTCTTTGACCACTTTGACCCATTCTCAGTCAATGTGCCTTCCGCGTAGTTCGTACTTTGTGCTTCTTCCTTAATCTTCTCTTTATTCCATAACCAAGGGACAACACCTTTGTAACATTTCTTGGTGTTGGCCATGCTCTGATGGCCTCTATCTTATTGGCATCAAATGTTATCCCATCTGTTGAAGTAATATGCCCCAAGTAGTGAATCTTAATTTGATAAAAGATACACTTAGCTTGACATACAATTTATTCTCTCTTAGAACTTACAATGCCATTCTTAAATGTTGTTTGTGTTCCTCTTCTCTCCTTGATTAGATGAGTATATCATCTAGGAACATAATTACAAAATTTTCTAGGTACTCTCTGAACACTCCATTCATCAGGAACATGAAAATTGTTAGTGCATTTGATATCCTAAATGGCATTACTATGAATTTATAATGTCGATATCGTATTCAAAATTTTTTATTATTGATATCTTCTTCCTTTATCCTCACTTGATGATAACCTAATATCAAGTCAATCTTGGAAAATATTCTTCCACCTTTCAGTTAATCAAATAAATCATCAATTCTTGGCAATGGATGTTTTTTCTTTATAGTGACCTTAGTCAGCTATCTAAAATCAATGCACAACCTTAAGGTTCCATCCTTCTTCTTCACAAACAAAACTAGGGCACCCCAAGGTGACACACTTGGAAATACATACTCCTTCCTTAACAATTCTTCAAGTTGCATCTACAACTCTTTCACTTTTGGTGTGCCCATTCTATAAGGTGTCTTGGACACTGGGGCGGCTCCTAGCACCAAATCAATAGAAAAATCAATGTCTCTCTTCGGTAGAAATCCCAGGATTTCCCAAAAAACATCTTCAAAATCCCTCAAGACTGGATGGTCTTCAATGCTTGCCACTTTATGTCTAGTTGCCTCTTCCATATGGGTTGCAAAAATTTGGCATCCCTTCCTAAAATTCTTTTTCAATTGCATGGCTAAAATTAATCTAACAACTACAACTCTCATAATGCCTTGAATATTCCCTTTTTCCCCCTCTTCATCAAGAAAATTTATTGTATTTTGGTATCAATATAGGACAACATGGTGTTTTTCCAAACAATCCATGCCCATTAGACAATAATATGAACCCAATGGTATGATGTTCATGTCTACCTTTGTGTTGAGTATATTCATGTCTATTGAACAATCTTTAACCAACTCACCAACTTTCCTCTTAGCCACTATGGTTAACTAAAATAAACAAGATTTATTATGCTTACTCCTTTGCAAGTGAAATATTTCAAGAATGTTAGATTTCATGTAACTATGGCTAGCTCTAGAATCAATTAATATTGCTATGGACTGGTTATCAATCTTACCTTCTACTTCAATCACGGAGGATCGATACTCTGCTTGCTTGTTGTCCAAGGCTGTGTTAGGATATTTAGACACTTAGGAGTTAGTTAAGATCTACTTGGTATAATATGTCATTAGGTAAAAGTGTGTTTCTTAGTGTGTTTCTTTAGTATGCATTATTATGCATTTGTAGTTAGGAAATCCGACGGTCACGATATGTTCCCAACATAGAGTGATCCGACGGTTCATACTCTCCTCGATCTTAATGGCCATTGATCCGTGGCTTAACACCCGATTGGTCCATGATCTCTATTTAAATAGCATGGAGGGTCATTTTCTGATGATCTATTGTGAGAAACTCTCTTGTAAAATCTCTTTGTAATCTTTTTCTTTGCATTGATAAACTGCTCCAAGTGGCCGTGTTGGCTGGGGCCGTGGATGTTTCCCCGTAGGGGTTTTAGCACATGAAAAAAATGGTGTGTTGATATTTGATCTGGTTATGTGAGTGGTTACTAAAGGTGTTTGTCCTCTGTTGGAATACCTATGTTGTCAAACATGGTATTAGAGCATGTTTGAAGACCTGCTCATGTTGTAGATCGAGATTGTGAAGCCGATTTGCCTCATCTCCATTTTCTGGCATTGTCATACATTTCTGGGATGAAAGGACTGTTCCATTGCATCCGAAGCACACTTTTCATTCAGAAACACTTTTCATTTCACTCAAAAGGTTTCTGTTTGCCCAAGATACGGCCATTACAGTCAGATCCGGAGGTATAAAGCCTGAATACACATTTTTTAAATTTTTGCAAAGTTTTATTTTGATTTTATTTCGGTTTGTATTTTTTATTTCTGGGTTGCTACTCCTTTAGATTTGTGTATTCTCTTTGCCCCGCGCCCTGTGCAATCTTGGAAAATCAAAAATAGATAGGAAAAGGTGCATCTTCTAGGTAAGTTAACCGAGATCTAACCCTTGTTGTCATTGAGAAGAGAAATTTTTTCTTGTGTGAAAATAGGTTTTTTTTAGCATGCTCTCCAAGGCCGTCTTCAACAACAACAACCCTCCTTCTGAACATTATGATATCTTTTGCTAGACCATTTGGTTAAAACTTGCCTTGTTAAGTAAGAGGTCTTGAGTTCAAGTCTCTCTTTTGTTACCTTTTTTTGAAAATGTTCATGTTAAAAATTGTAAAGTGCATTTCACTTCAAGTATAAAAGTGAATCACTATAAGTAGTTTTATATTTTATTTTAGAGTTATTTATTTTGCATGCAACTTTTATGTTATAAGGTAACTTTATTGTAAAAGTGATCCCCACTTCTCTTTATAAAAGTGGGTCACTTCATAAAGTAGCTTACGCTATCATGTGGTTATTTGGTTACCGTTTATGCTTTTTTTTAAAAGGGCATAACTCTCACATCGGAAGTCTGTTTTTAGTGTCATTTTTTTAAAAACCGCATAACTTTTCAAGATCTTTCCATCCAGATCATTAGTTTCAGTTTTTAAATCCACATTATCTGCATATTTAATATGGATTCTACAAGTAATGTCGTGCTTACCAGCAACAACTACTTCCAATGGAGATCTCATATGGAAGATTTATTAATAAGTAAAGGTCTGTACCGGATTACCTTGGGAAAGGAAACAACCCCCACTAATGATGATAAGAAATCCAAATGGGATAATAGGAATGACGAAGCACGTGGACTAATCAGAATGTCCATCTCTCTTGATTTAAGGTACCACCTTCAAGGAATTGATGACCCCGAAGAAGCTTGGAACACGATTGAATCTGTGTTTGGTAAACTCAATATTATTCGAGCACAACAGTTAGAAACTCAAATACTGACCTTGAGTCCAAGTGATTTTTCTTGCCTTGGAGACTATCTATCTAAGTTTAAAACACTAAGAATTTTATGTGAAGAATGTAAGATAGTAATGGAGAAAGAGCGTTGCATATATCTTATTCTTTCTAAGCTAGGTAGTGCATATTCTGTGTTTGTATCTACCTTTTATGCCATGAAAGAGGCTCTAGGGAAAGCTTATGTAAAACACACCCTTGAGTCCTTTTGTGCTTCTTTGATTAGAGAGGAATATAAGCTTGTACAACTTGGAGTGATCACCACTGTAGGTACCTCAAACAAAGCCTTAGTTGCCCAGTAGAAAGATAAACCCAAGTATCCCAAGAAGCAACATCCTCGCTACAACAACAAACAACCTAAGGGTCCCAAACCCACTTAGATAGCTTCAGCTCCTAATGGTGACAAAGGATCAAAATATAAAAGTAAGAATACTAACAAACATTGCAACTTTTGTAATAAATATGGTCATGATGAGTCCAAATGTTTCAAGAAGATGGCAGCCTTAGAAGCAGGGATGAAGAAGCACAACATCAATATTGATTCTTCTTCTTCTTCTTCTTCTCATGGACATGCACTTTCTGCTTCTGGTTTTTCCTTCAATACAACTTCTACTACTACTTCTTCTTCTTATGAGTGGCTTATTGATTCAGGAGCATCTTATCATATGGATAAGGATAAAGCCATATTTTTTGCTCTAAATGAATGTAACACCAAGAAAATATTTGTTGGTGATGATAGATCTCTTAGTGTTGTAGGATCT
>JASDQU010880561.1:14316-35866 GCA_032191745.1 Picea mariana
ACACCGGAAGAAGCTTGAACTAAAATTAAACTAGATGTAAGTCACTTCCATGTATTTAGCAGTATAGCATGGGCTCACATTCCTAATGAGAAAAGGAAAGCATTGCAGCCTAAAAGTGAGAAGTGTATATTTGTTGGTTATTCTAAAGATGTCAAAGGTTATAGACTTCTTCAACCAAATTGTAATGAAATTATTCTTAGAAGAGATGTTAAATTTGATGAAAATCTCTTGGCCTACAAGCATAATTCGGCGGTTGTGCCTTCTTCAGCCTGTGAGCCATTTTCGACGTTTGTGCCTTCTTCTATTCCTATTCTGGATTCTTCTTCAGATGATGAAAGTGAGGATGAAAATCCACCTCCTCCTGCTGACATTCCTCCAGATGATTCCTTTGAACCTGAACAAGAACCAGTTCCACCGCTTCCTAGATGGGTCCATTTAACACGAGAAGTAGCTGGTGCTCTTGTCGGTGATCCTTCATATCAACATCAGACACGTTAACAATTCCAGCAAGCCTCTTCTCTTTTGGCTCAAGTTTCAGAAACTCATGATCTAGAGACATTTACAGAAGCTTCATGTCATCGAGATTGGGATACAACAATGAATGAAGAGTATCGTTCTTTAATGGAAAATGATACTTGGGATATTGTACCTCTTCCAAAAGGAAGAAAACTTGTTAGATGCAAATGGGTATACAGAACCAAGTATGCATCAGATGAAAGTGTTGAAAGACACAAGGCTCGGTTAGTTGCCAAAGGATTTTCCCAAGTTAAAGGAATTGACTATAATGAAACCTTTTCCCCTGTAGCCAAAATGAATTCCATCCACCTTGTTCTTGCCCTTATCACCTCACATAAATGGGAGGTCCATCAGATGGATGTTAAATCTTCCTTCTTGCATGGAAATTTGAAAGAAGAAATCTACATGGAACAACCTCCTGGCTATGTCCAGAATGACTCTAGCCTTGTTTGTCACCTCAAGAAATATCTTTATGGTCTCAAGCAATCTCCCCGAGCTTGGTATGTAAGATTTCTTATTGCCACTAGATTCTCTAGATGCCATTTTGATCCTAATGTATATACCAAGAAATTAGGAAGCCATCTCATAATCCTTGTCCTTTATGTTGATGACCTTATCCTTACTGGTAGTGACTCAAAACTTTTAAACAATGTGAAAACCAGCCTTAAAAAGAAATTTGAAATGACAGACTTAGGCTTTTTGCACTATTTCCTTGGCCTCCAAGTTTCACAAACCAATGAAGGAATTTTTCTTTCCCAGTCTAAGTATGCTTGTGACCTTCTCCGTCGCTTTCACGTGGACGATTGTAAACCAACCCCTTCTCCCTTCTAGTCTGGAGTCAATCTTTCTGCCACCTATACTTCTCGTGAAGTTGATGCCACCCTGTATCATCAATTATTTGGTAGCCTCTTATACTTGACTCATACCCATCCTGATCTTTCCTTTTTTGTTGGTCTTGTTGCCCGATATATGCAAACACCCCATGAAAGCCATTGGAAAGAAGCTAAAAGGATACTTCGTTATGTTCATGGTACAGTTCAGTTTGGGATACATTACAGTTCAGGGTGAACTCCCTTATTGGTTGGTTTCACTGATTCAAATTGGGCTGGCGACCCTGATGATTGGAAATCTACTGCAGGTTATGTTTTTAGCCTTGGTTCAGGACCTGTCACTTGGGCCTGTAAGAAACAACAAGTTATTGTACTTTCTTCAGTAGAAGAAGAGTACCGAGCAATGGTAAATGCAAGTCAGGAATCCCTATGGCTTCGATAAATCCTTTTAGATTTTGGATTCCAGCACCAGCATCCGACCAGCCTTTGGTGTGACAATCAGAGTGCCATCAAGCTCGCCAAAGACCCAGTTCAACATCAGTGTAGAAAACACATCGAGCAACACATGCACTTCATCAGAATGATCATTCATGATCAAGTTATTGAAGTGCTCTTTTGCCCCACAGAAGATCAAGTTGCAGACATTTTCACAAAGTCTCTTATAGAAGTGAAGTTTTCCAAACTTTGATCTATGTTAGGAGTTTAGGAAGTTGTCATTAAGGGGGGATTGGCTCTAATGCCTCCTTCCTTCTCCTATTGTGTCATTATTGTAAATCCTTCAATCCTATCCCAAGTTGTTCTTAAGGGGGGATGTTAGGACATTTAGACACTTAGGAGTTAGTTAAGATCTATTTGGTCTAATATGTCGTTAGGTAAAAGTGTGTTTCTTAGTGTGTTTCTTTAGTATGCATTAGTATGCATTTGTAGTTAGGAAATCTGATGGTCACGATATGTTCCCAACATAGAGTGATCTGATGGTTCATACTCTCCTCGATCTTAATGGCCATTGATCCGTGGCTTAACACCCTATTGGTCCATGATCTTTATTTAAAGAGTATGGAGGGTCATTTGTCGATGATTGATTGTGAGAAACTCTCTTGTAAAATCTCTTTGTAATCTTTTTTTTTGCATTAATAAAATGCTCCAAGTGGCCACGTTGGTTGGGGCCATGGATGTTTCCCCATAGGGGTTTTACCATGTGAAAACATTGGTGTGTTGATCTTTGATCAGGTTATGTGAGTGGTTACTGAAGGTGTTCGTCCTTTGTTGGAATACCTGTGTTGTCGAACAGGCTGCATAAAACCTTGGTATGTTTCCTCCCATGCCTTCCACTGTCTCAACCTCCTAAATGTTTTGGACAATCCTCATTCTTTATCCTTTGTGAGGGAAGTCCCCATATAAGCGATTTCCCTCACATTTCCAACATTGTATAGGATGTTGCCTTGGATTTTTCCCAAATGAATCTGCCATCCTTGGCTCATTTTCGGATGACTGTCCTTGTTGATTTTCTTGTGAATTGTTCTTGAAAAAGGGTAGATTAAAACATTTATGCCTTTGATATTTTTTACCCTTCATCTTGCCATTCCATGTTTTTTTGTAAAATTCCTCTACTCTACTCATAAAGATGTGTTTTTCTCCTTATGTCCTACTCCAAATTCTTGGGATTATCATATTGTATATTTTCACTGTAGAAAGAAGGTAACCCACTAAGAAACCTTTGATCTTGACTTTCTCATCTTTTATGAAGTCCACATACTTAAACAATTCAAAGAATGTCTTCTCATATCCATCCATTTCCATGCTTCCCAATTTGAGTTCAAAGAAATCTTTCATCTTCCTCTCATAGTAATTCTTGGACAAATATTTTTCTTGGAAATATCCTTTGAACTGCCTCCATGAGACCTTCTTCTCATCAAGGTTCTTGTCTTGCATAAGCTGATCCCGCCACATGTTTGTATTTCCTTGCAAGTGGTAGGTTGAAATTATAGCTTCTACCATTGAGGGGTAATCATCCAACTAAAAATATTTTCTCATTTCAAACAAAAAAAACTCGACCTCTTCTCCCTTCATGTGCTCACCATTCAAATTTGGCAGCTTGATTTTCTTAAATTCACCTTGCTAGATGTTTGAATCAGGCCTTATCTTCTACCTCCAGATAGGAGACACACTTGGGTTGCTACCTGGACTTGAATTTGAATGATCTCTCCCAGTGGATTGCTTTGGGGAATGATAGTGTCTGCTCATACTCCTTGACTTCCTGTCATTCCCATGATCATCCCTTCTATTATGGGATCTAGATGTTGTCACTTGTCTAACAATAATCGCTTTTTTTGTGTCAAAGTCTTTATTGGCTTGCCTCTACAGAATATTCATAGTTTGTAGTATATCCTCCTAGGATTTCATAATATTTTCATTATTGGCCCTTGCACTTCTCTTTGTAGACTTCTCATAGTTACAAGTTCATGCATGCGTCTTCTTCCATTAGAATTTGTCTCATCATTTCCCATGCTAACATGCAAACCTTTGACCTCCTCTTCATGGATGTAATATCCCTGGGCATTCTCCATAGTTATATTCCTCATATAGGAACTAAAATTATTTTATTATACCTCTAATTCTACAAGAAATGTGCATGTAATAATTATTGTTAGAACATGCATACTATAAAACATTTCATTAATTAGAATACATGTTATTCTTTATATCAATTTATTAAGGACACAATATACTAAGTCAAAATTTAATTCCTCAGACACATTACTCTCTGAAACATCTCTCCAATGATTTTACTCATGCCTCATTATGAGTTCTTAGTGAAAATTTACAACATTCACAAGTTGCAATTTTCCACTCATTGTTTTGCTTTCACTACTACAAAATTGCTTTATTACTTCCTAAGAGAATTTTAGTGCCCAATTCAAAATTCTAGGTTAAAATATGGATTCTCTTTCTCAAGACCTTTCCAATGACTATTTGTTTGCTCAAATATGAGCTCTGAGTTGAAAGTTATGTTCTAAGGAAGTTTAGATTGTTTTCCTATTTTATCCATGTATGCTACATGTGTCTTCTTTCTCTTCCTACACAATTTTTCTTACCCAGATTCCAAATCTAGTTCCATGGCTGAATTTTATGGCTCTTAATATTTCTATAGACTACTTATGTTCCTCAAAAAGACTTTTGATCAAGGAGTCATGTCCTCTGGAAGTAAACTAGTGCCAAAATTATATCCTTAACTGTTGCAGGTATAACTTTCCCATATGAGCTATGTTTTGCACCTGGAATAGCTTGTTGGAAATATCTCTCTGATTTCTTTTATTTCAGTTGTATATATTGGGTGTACCATAGGTACAACCGATGCTCATGATTTTTGAATACCTAAAAATGCTTTTTAGGTCCTCAAAATTGCTTTGCAAGTTGAAAACCTTTGAAAATTGGAAAAAAATCATAGAAAATTGATTGTTTTGTTGTTTTGGTCTTTTAATATATCTCGTTGATCTCAATCTTGGGAGTAATCTCATCTATTGACCCACTAAACCTTCTCCAGTCTTGTGGATGAATCTCCATCGTCGATCACCCAAGTTGAAGCAATTTAGACCATTGATCCAAGCTCCATCGACGATTAGTGATTTCCTTTAGACGTGTGAAACACCCTACCCATTTCACCAACCCGACCATCAATGATTTCCTTTGACAATCGATTTTAAAATTAAATGCATCTACAAAATGCTAAAATTTGCATGAATATAGTTTATAACTCAACACAACATCATATAAATCTTTATTAAACACAGAGTGAATGCACAACCATTAAAAACTCATAATGTAACACGGAAACAAGATGAAACACTTATCTTTTTAAATAGTTGTGCAACTAGTTGCTTGGGATAGACATTTCACCCAACCATAGACTTGTTGTTTCAAATATCAACAACAAGTCACCCTCGAGTTGGGGATAGCAATCCACAAAAGAGGGTGGTCTCTCACTTTCCACACACAACATAGAAAATACTGCAACCCACTGGTATTCTCCTATAGCTATCCCAATTTCCCACTAGCTCTCTTCCTCTCGACCTACCCAACCCAAGGAATGTACCCCTTCATTGCTCTCATTCTATTAGGTGTCTCATTTGTTTATCAGGGTTTCTCTGGCACAAGTAACCAAGAATCTCACTACTGGGAAAATCAAGGGAGCTCACTACTAGGAAACAACAACAATCACTTGTTATTATAGTGAAACTCACACAATAATTCACTCTTCGGTCCTGACAACTTTACTCTTCAATATTTATCTATAAAACACTCTGAAAACACTCCAACATGCTTCAGAATTCGCGCTCCATGGTTGTTCCAACTCCAGGGCTCTTCTTTCATGTTATCTACTTGTTGTTCATGCAAAAACATGATTGTCCAAAAAACTGCCTCTCTATCCATAAGAATTTTCCTTCTCTTCTTGCTTGCTTGCTTGACTTACACTCTTTCCCAAGTTAATTATACTCATCACCACGCTCCCAATAAATATGGGATGTGACTTCTCACATCCACCCTCTTACATGTATTCAATGATTGACTTTTGGAACACTCAACAATGAAATAGAAGGTTTATATACCAATAGTAATTTTAGGAAGTGGGTTGAATTAATAGACATGGGAAATCTCCCCTTGGACCCCTCTTAGACACTCTTAGACATTCCCCTCTCTTGTGGATTAATCAACCACCATATCTGTCCATATTCCCTAGAAGTTGGAATCACATTTTATTTATTAAAATTTAGAAATACAATTTGCATATTACATCACTTTGGCCATAGCCACATTTTATATCTACATTAAGCATTATTTAAAATGGGGATTACAACAGGGACATTACAATTTTGTTGCTCCTTCCAACAGTTAACATGATAAAAATGTTCCTTGACTATGATTTAAAGTCATCCCATTACTTGCCTTGCATGGAATCAAGTGTTAGTCTATTCTCACACAAATTCTTGCACTATAATAAAGCCTCTCTGCACATGCACAACTTTGTGAAGAGACTTTGTCTCCATTTATAAATTATTGCACTTCATAAAAGAAATATAATTGACTCAATGAATCCATATAGTCAGAAGGTGTCCATCTAATTGTCATAGGGAAAATTTCCACCTTGGTTTCCACTTTGAGAGAATATTCCATATTCAACAATAACCTTCCTCCTCCACCACTCAATTTCATGTTTGGAATGTTTTTAGGGGGGTTCAAGTGGATACTAGTGTATAAAGTCCCGAGAAAGTTTGTTAACCTCTATATGTTGGTCAATTGTTCATCCATACTCTCAAATTTTCTAATGAGATTGACAAATCCCATTTCGATTAGTTCAATGCAAGTCTCCAAATCATTCTCTATTTCTTTACTCCTTTAAGCGCAAGTCTTACCATAAATTGTATATAAAGTCCAATATTTATGTGTGAAATGGTGTTTTCATTTCTCCCAAATGTAGGTTGTGGAGTATTAGAGTCAAAACTCAATTGGATAGTTTTATTAAAATGTGTATTCTTATTTTCGTTCTGTTTTTTTTGTTTTTTTTAGAAATAGGTCATTTCTCCCAAATGTAGGTTGTGGAGTATTAGAGTCAAAACCCAATTGGATAATCTTAATTGATTTTAATTTTATTAAAATGTGCATTCTTATTTTGGTTGGTATTTTTTTTTTGCAATAGGTTATTTCTCTCCAATACACATTGGAGTATTAGAGTCAAAACCCAATTGGATAATTTTAATTTTTTTTATATGAATTGATTGTTATAAGGAGAGGTGTCACAAAGGTACTACAAGATTTGAATCAATGATCAGATAAAAGTTAAACTCCACATTGACTAACTAAACTACTCTATAACCTGAACTTTGGATAACCTTAAACCTATTGGTTTGTGATGTTGAGTCTGATTTTTGTTTGACAAGTAGATAAAAAGGTTTGGATGTGATAGTGGCTACTCTCATAAGCTATTAGAATACTATGATATGCAGTTCAAAATATCACTAAATTTAGATAATCATTTCAATAATTTGATCTATTTGTTCTAACTTCTAACGCACTACTGAAATTCATTCAAAGAAAGTGAAGTAGTATGAATTAGATCAGATCCATAGTTTCTACTTAAGATATGAGGGGGGTCGTGTTACCATTTTGATAAGGTGTGGTAGTTGAAACTTAAAAGCATTCAATGTTTGAATATTGTCTGGCGGTGCACTATTTTTCTATGCTTTTTAAAGCATTCATTCTCTTCCATCTCACCAATTTTTTCTCTGATGAAACAATTTTGGAGATTCCAATCAATTGAATGGAAGTGTTTGAATATTAATTTTGTGACCTCCACTATTCTTTTTACTCGTTCAAATTGTCTAGTTTGGTTACTTGGATCAAGTACAGTAAACATGTGTTCTTGTGCAGAAACATAACATATTTTTAATGCCAAAAAGAGTGCTTGGGGTTTCACATTGTTCATGCCTCTACTTGACGCTCACGACATCACAAAAGGATATCTTGTAGAAAGGATATCTGGTAGATGATACTGTGATTGTGGTAGCAGAAGTTGTTACTCAAAGAGTAGTTGATTATTGGGCATATGATTCTAGAAAACATACAGGTTTTGTTGGGCTAAAAAATCAAGGAGAAACAAGTTACGCCATTTCATTGGTTCAATTCTTTTTCTTTACTTGGAAACTTGTGCTAGTCCTATTTTTCTTCTTCTTATTCTACTTCAAATTTTTTCCCGTAGTTTAAAATTTGTGCGTGAACTATGGTTGTTTATTGGTACTGATTTTCATTTTTTTTGTGTGAGTAGGACAAAGCAAGGAAATGAGTCCCAAAGTAGAAAAATGAATCCTTTCTCTTCTTTATGCCATCTTGAAGAGATTCATTTTTCTTGTTGGACAAATGTTGCCAGAGCACGTGAAATATGATTATTTATTGGTACTGATTTTTTATTTTTCTGTGTGAGTAGGAAAAAGTAGGAAGCGAGTCCCAAAGTAGTGAAATGAATCCTTTATCTTCCTTATGACACCTTGAAGAGATTTTTTTTTTTTGTTGGTGTAAAAATCCCCACGTCGTTACGACAACATGCGACGCATAACAATTTTTTCTTCTTTTTTAAAAGCGGGAAGGTAACAACGACCAACAATCAATCAATGCAACTCGACGATGAGCATGACGCACTCAGTTCAGGCCACATACAACATAATGACCTAGCATACTATCACATTATGCAACTGGATGCAACATACAAAAATCAATCAGACAAAAATAAAATGACTACCTGCCCATCCTACCCTGCAAGGTTAGGACCTCGAGGACACATAAGCAATGCTCAAGCCCAGGTTCCCATCAATTTTGACCATTTAAGGTCTCAAGGATGGTGATTGTTCCGAGGAACAAGGAGGTGTCTACATCTCTCCCAACACAAGTAAGACAACATCTACTAAGCTAAAAGACAACATAAAAACAACCAAACGCAACAACACCAACTGAGACGCGTAACACGAACCTTCAATGTGAGTGAAAATTAATAATCAATGAATCAACATTTGCATGGCGCACAATAAATAAACAAAAACCGATCATTAGTGGCCTTTCACCGCGCACCACCAGATAAATCTAATGTTTAGACAATACTTTAATTATCATTAAATTTATGAGTGCACAAGAGAGCTGACTTACACAATCTATCTAGAAAAACAACTTGAGGTGCAATTCTATTTAAAGTCCAGGCGCACTATTTAATCAATCATTCATTAAATAGAATCTGAGGCGTGAGAAGTGATATACCTTCCGAGTCTTTTATTTAATCACACGAACATCGTGTCCATGTAAATAATAACTACATTCATTCAACTTGGTAATTTAAATAAGAAATGACTAATAAAACTACACTAGTAATACATTGATCTATCTTCTACAATCAATAGTTGAGCCTCCAACAAAACCTTTTTCATCACGCCATTAATTTCCTACATCATGATAATCCCTATTTTAAGGCTACATAAACAATTAACACTATTAAATCACTAAATTAAACAAATAACATTAACAAGAAGATAACCCTTTAGTCATTCATGTGGTTGTTAGCTTAAGATGTTGCTCATCAATTTCATCCATTATTAATTAACACAGTCCTCCAATAAAAGTTTAATGGGCTATTAGCAAATTCTAACCATAACAAAGTAATTTACATCACCAATTGTACAATAGAGACATAAAATTCATCAACAAATGAATTAAACATAGTTTAGAAACCAATTTAATCAAGTATAGAAAAACCGCACAGATTTGAAGGCACCGTTTTAGAAACTTTAAAATGAACTATCTACTAATGTCAGCACGATTAGAAATGCAAGAGTTGTGATTCTATGATTACCTATAACAGAAGGTAATTATAATATCTGTGATAATAAACAAGAGATATCTTAATTATTTAAAATCTTGGTGTAATTATATTAAATCTCTGTGAAATTAGTTAAAAGGATATTGAAAATCAAGGCGTATTTATAACAGAAGAATCTCCGAGAAATTAAATTCCAGGAATAATTAAATCTCGGTGTAATTAAAACAAGGGAGTCCTTGCGTAATTAGTCAAGGTATAAGTAGACATTCAAAGGTCCATCTAGAATGATGTTCACTCCACATTTAAATCATTACATGTGTCAGCATGGTTAGAGTGCAGGTGGTGAATCCGATTTTCTAGCTGTCGTAATGAATCGAGGAAGTTAGATATAATGGCTTAAAATTTAATTGCCATTCACTCTAAAAACGTGGATTAGACAATAATTAAGGTATGCCAACTGACATAATTGAAATTCACTATAAACAATTGCCAACTACTCATAATTTGTGCTTTAGATAATAATTAAAATTTCCAACTGTCCGGAATTAAAAACATCGACGAGCAGACTTTACATGCAATTTGATTATAGAAATAAAATTTCAATTTCCAATCACTCCGGTTTTGCGGATTAGATGATAATTATAAATGCCAGTTGTCACTAAATGGAAATTCATTAAAAAGGAAACTGTGTTGCCATTTGATGAGAAATTCAAAGAATAAATCAAGGAACTGCCAGCTCAAGAAATAAATTGAATCTTCATTCATCGAATGTACAGGATGGTTTAGATGTGTGATAATTACATTTGATTTAGGTCTCTCGTGGGAATTAACTATATTGCATGATAACACCTCCTTGTAATAAATGAAAGAATCAAAATGGGTTGAATTTTTTCCACAAGAACTGTTGGCCATCGACCAAGGTTTGAGGAAATCTTGGTCAGGTTTGACCACTTTTTGGACTTCGACACAGTGATCGAGGAAGGAGTGCCTAGGAGAAGCTGAGATCACAAATCACACTTGTTTTGCAGGCTTTGTGGACTCAACAAGGGGTTCATTAGGGTTTTTTTAATGGGTTATGGGATGTAGGCCCATGGGTTTACCCATGATTAGGCCTTTTTGTAAGGGATTGTAAAAGTATAATAAGTAAGATTGTAAGGTAGAAGGAGTGAAGCGATGTAAGAGACTTAGAGAGTGAATTCTAAGTGGCTAAGTGAAAGTAGTTCTGGGTGATTTGTGCAACAGAATGTGTATTTAAGGCTTTGTGCTCGATAAAGGGGTTGGCTCTGTGCCTTGAACTAATTTTGGGAAGGAGGATCTGGTGCTCGGTGCGCAGATCTATTGTCCTCTGCGAAGATTAGATTTGTGTATTAGTGCACAGGAGTGGATGGATGTAAGAGATTGAAGAATAATAAATAAGATGAATCAGTTGGTGGACGTAGCCCCACACTAGGGTGAACCACGTATATCTTGTGTCTTTTGGTTGCTTTGTGTTGTCTTGCTTATGCTATAAATGTTTTCAGTGCTTTGCTTATTATGTTAGTTAGATAGATATGTTGATGCTCAGTGCTTCACTTAAAGATGAATGAATGTTAGATCTAACACTGTGATGAGTGCTAAGTGAGTGAAGTTTTTACTCTTTATTATTACTGTATTGATCCATATTAGGGTTTGTTCTGCGATGTTAATAAAATCTAATGAACTACTGCATATCACCTTCCAAGTGTTGTTAGAATACTCTGTGGAGTGTTATAATCACAGATCTGTGTCCCATCTTGGTTACAGACACTTGAGTCCTATAGCACCCCCTGCTTCTACCTTGGGCATGAAACTTCGCCTACTTCGTAGGTGTTGCAAAAAGGGACGATAGTTAGGGTTTTGTTGGTGAGTTGTTGAAGCATTGAACCCTGGGTCTGCCCATATGCCAACAAGAACATGTGAAATATAATAATGCCATGTAGGATTTTACATGAGCTTAATTGTTCACTTGTGAGTCTGCCTATGTGTGGGAGGAATAAGGTTCATGGGGTTCCTGGAAATTATGGATGGGGGATGACAGAGGTAGAATAAGATGTAGGTTCAACCTATGGACTGAAAATTTTAAAGGCTAAAAACTCCAATTAATAAACAAGATTCATTCACTGGATTCTAATTTTCTTTTTATTTTTAGAATGAAAAGGCAAATGAACCTTCAGCACAGAACATGCTCCTTCTAAATGCACCTTGCAAAAGAGTATGTGGCTCAAGTGGTGCCCCAAAGGCCGATTCCCGGTGCGTTCCCAAGGAGACGAACTGCAACAGGTCCCTCATCTTCCCACTGGATAATCACAAGAATCCAAGGTGGTAATCGTGAACACTGGGGTTCTTGAGGACCATGCTCAAGGCATGGAAATAGATCCATGATTGAATCCAATGACAATTAATTTTAACAATATTTAGTTTGAGTTTTTTTTTTAATTGTATTTAATAGTCAATGATTGAGTAAAGTCAAATATTTTCCTAAAATTTCATTCCTAAGTCAATCCTCACCGATCAACTTTTAATGAAATCCAAATGGACTAAAAAGACAAAAATGCAAGGCAAGGAGTGAAAGGCATTACATAAAAAATTACAATTAGATTCCACCTAATGTGCCATAATCGAATATAGAAAAAAAAATTGCATTTCAAGGGATAAAGAAAACGCAGGCAGGGGTAAAAAAAAACAAAAACAAGGTTTTGAGTCTAGGGCTCATTCTGGCCACGTGAAAACTAGACAACAACTTCAGAATAAAAGATAGACAAAGATAACAGGAAAAATCTAACAGGTGCAACCATATTGTGCAACAAGAGTAAGAGAGCGTGTAGAAAAAACTAGAATTAATAATGGTGATTACGCTAATGTAAGTATCAACTCAAACTTATGGTACTGTGCTTATTGATAAACTCAAGGTTAACAGGGAATTCAGGATTGAGTATAATGTCTACTGTTAACATTTTATTTTATAGCATTCACAACACTCAATATAAGTTGACAAGGAATTCATATAAACAAACATTTTTCATTAAACAATAAGGGAATGTTGAAACTAAGTCATTGCGACAATTTCAATTATAAGCTGGAAATAAAAATATTTGAATTACAATTTACCATTGCTGTCCAAAATCAATTTCAACCTTCGCCATTATAGATATTCATATACAGAAAATTTAGACCAATTTTTTCTTTTATTTTTAAACAAAACAATAGAACTTGCTTACCTGTAACCGATGAAGAATAACTAGAAGTTGTTATCATGCGCTTGCACTCCGTCTAATTCATTCTCGTGCTCCATCCAAGTATTGCTTTCCAACCGTCGAGACCTCACCGGTACCTCCCAACCAATGATAGGGGTATTCTTCTTCCCCCTGAGCCCCTCGAGCCACAAAGAGGCCATGCACACAATACCATAGAATGCAAGTTCCCAGCTCGCCTCTTAAGTTCAAGATACCACTCATTACCAGAGTTGGGTATCCCATCTCCCACAAGAGAAAATTCTGGCAGCGTAACCTTATGCAAACCAGACATGATCCATCTCCCCTCCTCCATCCTTTTTATAGAGTTTTCAAGTGATTAGTTTCTCAAACCCTCATTAGATTCCATTTTCATTTATTTAATTAGGAAAAAACTCCCCCGTACACATATCGTCCAATCCCCTAGTTGCACCAGAAAATAAATTTATTAATTAATTAAATTTACTTATTTCCCTCACCCACCTAAAAACGTTCCTAAAAACACTCCCCGGTGTCCCATTATTCCCTTACAATTCTTAAATGACTTACTCCTTACTTAAATCCTAGTTGAGTTCATAAATATAAAGTTCCAAAGCCTAGATTCCTTACTAAGTTAGACATTCCCCTTTTTCTTTAAGTTTCCCCTTTTCTTTAAGTTTCCATTTTTCTTTAAGTTTCCCCCTTTTTAACTAAGTTCAGAATTAGCAAGTTTAGACAAACAACCATTTACCCCCTTTTAATAATTAAACCTTCATTAAAAAAATTTACTTTAATTAATAAAGCTTGAATTTTCTTTACCCCTTCTTGTTGTATGTCTAATTAGTTTTTTTTGTTCAAAGGTTCTACTTAGACCTAGGTTTTAAATTTACTAGGCTTGGCAATAGTTCTTAAGGGAAAATTTGTTATTAAACTTTACTTATCACATCATTCATTTTAAGGTCGAACTGGTCCTATGGAGGCATAGTTTTCTAAGCATTAGGTTTATTAACTTAGCATAGTTAAAATCGTGATGTGCCCTTCAGGACACACTACGTTCTCCAAGGGTTCCACTTGCTTGCATTCCTATTTTATTTGCACGACTTTCCATTCAAGACGCACTACATGCTCCAAGGGTGCCACTCACCTCTTGACTGAATTTGGTAGATGCCAAACCCCTGGAGTCAATACTTCATCAGGTGATCTTGTGGGAGACTAAGGGCCTCTAAGGAATAAGGACTATGCCTTATTGCGTGCCCCTTAGAATCATCGTGAGAAACTGTCACAGTATTCCCTCATGACATCGTGGATCTCTCAAACTAGGTAATCGTGAACCTGCAGTTTGAGCCACGGTGGGAGTGCTAGTAGGCTGCGACATGGCTTCTTCCACATCTATCCCTCAACGTCTTTGGTTGTCATGCATGACCCCTTTACTCCAAATATGAGTCTGGTCGACAAGCTCTCGTCAACCTGCATCCATCAACAAAATATGTCAACAATAACAATCAACATCATAATATCTAATCATATGTACATATGTCACATCAACAACATTCAAACCTTAACAATCAACTCCCTGACTCAATCCAGAGTCTAAGGAGTTTCATCGATGCCTCGCATCCTCCAACGTCTAGAGTCCTGCACACTTAGGAGAACCCAGTCAATAATACATGTCGATGTAAATACAAAAAAATAACATATCATCAAATCCAAAATATCTCATAATTATAATGAAAACAACCAATAGTATAATGACCCGGATCAGTTGTACGCAAGTGCCCTCAAAGAATAAGTATGCTCAGTGCGAGCAAGAGCGGGATGTTACATACACCCCCTCTTGTTTAAATTCGTCCTGAAATTTCACAGTATGTAAGTATCGAAATAAAGTGTATCATAGTATCATATGTTTATCTATCAAATAAAAATGGAAACTATTGACGCATATCATATGCATCTTCCCAGGTTGTCGAGTGTGGACTATAGTTGTCCTATTATACCTTGACTTGATCTACTATTTGACGTCATAGCTGTCGAATGCGATGGTCTAGGATGCGGATTGGCTCCACCGTGAGTGCACCCTCGTCTGATACCTACAAGGAACTTATGTCAATAAAATGTGTAGGATCACTAACATAATGTCTCAAAATAGATACGTTAAAAAAATCATGCATACGCCTCAAAGAATCAGGCAAGGCTAGTCGATAGGCCACAGGCCCCTTCTTTTCCACAATCACAAAAGGTCCCACAAACCTAGGAGAGAGTTTAGTACCCTTTCCAAATGTTATCGAACTCTTATGTAGTTTCACTCACAAGAAGACTTGATCACCAACTTCATAACTACAGTCGACACGATGCGCATCGACATAACTCTTATGACGATTATGCACTTCCTTTTTCCTTTGTATTATGGTTTTCATTTGGTCTTACATTTATTGGATTGCTTATGGTCCCAACACCCTATCGTCTAGTTGATCCCAACTCAAAGGTGTCCGACACGGTCACCTGTAAAGAAACTTGAAAGGTGCCATCTTAATGGTTCTTTGATAATTGTTGTTGTATGCAAACTCTACCAGTGGAAAGAACTCATCCCAACGCTTATTTTGGTCCATCACATACATGCGCAACATATCCTCCAATATCTGGTTTGTTCTTTCGGTCTACCCATCTATCTCTTGGTGATATGCGGTACTAAATTTAAGTTGGGTTCCCAAGGCCTCTTGGAAACTAGTCCAAAATCATCCTATAAACACCAATCCTCAATCAGATATAATCCTCCTAGGCACTCCATGCAACCTCACTATCTCGCTAATGAAAACTCTAGCTATCTCAGGTTCCTGATACATTGTATGCACATTAATAAAATGAGCACTCTTCGTTAGAGTGTCGACTACCACAAAAATAGAGTCTTGTCTCCTTGTCATCAGTGGCAATCCAACAATGAAATCCGTTGAAATGGCCTCCCATTTCAATTCTGGAATAGCATGTGGTTGTAGTAATCCTACCAGATGTCTATTCTCGTCTTATAGTTGAGTATCGCCTCATGCGATTCCAACCAGTCCATACCGATCACGATGTCATAATACCCTAAGATTGTGACATACAGTTTGGCCATGGTGGAAAACTTTCCCAGGTTAAGGCTACATTCCATAACCTTCCCTCCAACCTTTTGTTTGGCTCCCGAAGCCATTTCTACAAAGTTAAACTCATCATGTTTGACTACCTTTACCTTAATTATTTTTAGCATTGCATCAGAAATAAAAATCTTTGTAGCACTTGGATCTATCAAAATACTAAGGGTATAGTGAGTGACGGTACCTAGCGTCTCAAGCATAGTCGATTGGTGCTCTACCTAGCGGTTATTCACCACTACATGAATCTAATGGGCCCTGCCCAAATCTCCCACGAGAGTGGGTTCGGCTAATCCAGATGCTCGGGTCCTCTCCACTGGACAGACACACTGGTAATGTGGCTCTCCACATGTCCAACGCCCTTTCTTCGATCCAGTACTCCCGGTACCTGAAGTAGAAGATGAGGGCCCACCAGCCTAGAACCCTGGTTTGTTCTATTGAATAGGCCTAAACTATTGTTGTTGTGGTCGATGTTGTTGCTGGTGTTGTGGTGCTCTATAAGTAGTTCATTGTTGAGGCATCAGTCGCTGAGGTGTAGTGTATGTGGATCCTCTCTGAGTGCCTCGAAATCCTAGTGAATGCCTAGTTGGTTTCTGATGCTACAGTGCACCAGATGACACATGTCCCACTGGTCTCGCTAGAGTCCTGCTTTGACCCCCATTGATAAGCTCCTCCTCTACTACAAGGGCCTTCTCGACAACATCATGTAAGGTTTAAGGCATCATGATCCTCACCTTTGCACGAATGCTGATGTTAATTCCGAAAATGAACTTTTTGACCTGAAGTTTCTTGGTATTCAGGTGTGGAGCATATCGAAGAAATTCCATGAAACGGGCCTCGTATTCGGGCACCATACAACCTCCCTGTCGCAAGGCATTGAACTCGTTGAGATGATGCTCAATGAATTCCTCTGACAGATACCTATCCTGGAACTATTCCTCGAACAGTTCCCATGACACGTCTTCGACTGCCATGTTCAATTGGGGCAAGAGTGTCTTCCACCATAGAAGAGTGCTCCCTTTCAATTGAAAGACCACCATGTAGACCTTCATGTTGGAGGTATAGTCGCGAAGTGAAAATAACATAGCCATATTATCCAACCATGCCTCGCCGCTTGCGTCGTCTGGGGAACCAAAGAACTCAGGAAAATTTGACCTTCTTGATTTCACAGTGAATGCTACCAGTACCAACCGGAGCACACGATGGACCCTCAGGAGGTTTCGATTCCCTGGCCTCATCTCTATCCAAATAAATGAGCAGTGCCTCATAAATCCTCTAAAAGGACATCATCATCCCAACCACATCACCCACAACTATTTGTTCCTTCCCAACAACCTTTTCATCTCTCTTGGGGTTAGACCCCTAGGGCATGGATGCTACAGGAGGCATCGCGCCTCCTCCCCTAACACCCCGTCATCTGCCTCCGCAACGTCCTCTAACCATGATTACCTACACGAATACAAGTCAATTTAATTAGCAACATTATAATAAAATATCTAATCAATGGAAGTCGTAGTGATCCCAAGTCGTGTTTCGAACGGGCTCTGATACCATATGTAACAATCCCCATGTCGTTACGACAATATGCGACGCATAACAAAAAAAAAAATTAAAAGAAGGAAGGTAACAACGACCAATAGTCAATTAATGCAACTCGACGATGAGAACAACACACTCAATTCAGGCCAGAGACAACATAACGACCTAGCATACTAGCACATTATGCATCTGTATGAAACATATAAAAATCAATTACACAAAAATAAAAACGACTACCCGCATGTCCTACCCTGCAAGGTTAGGACCTCTAGGACACATAAGCAATGTTCAATCCTAGGTTCCCATCGATTTTAACCATTTAAGGTCTCAAGGCTGGCGACTGTTCTGAGGAAAAAGGAGGTCTATACATCTCACCTGACATAAGCAAGACAATGCCTACTAAGCTAAAAGACAACATAAAAACAACCAAATGCAACAACACCAACCGACATGTGTAACACGAACCTTCAATGCGAGCGAGAATTAGTAATCAAGGAATCAACATTTGCATGGTGCATAATAAATAAACAGCAACCGATCATTAGTGGCCTTTCGCCACGCACCACCAGATAAATCAAATGTTTAGACAATACTTTAATTATCATCAATTTTATGAGTGCATTAGAGCTGACATACACAATCTATCTAGAAAAACAACTTGCGGCGCAATTCTATTTAAAGTCTAGGTACACTATTTAATAAATCATTCATTAAATAACATCTGAGGCGTGAGAAGTGATATACCTTCCGGATCTTTTATTTAATCATGCGAACATCATGTCCATGTAAAAAATAACTACATTCATTCAACTTGGCAATTTAAATAAGAAATGACTAATAAAACTAAACTAGTTATACATCCATCTATTTTCTGCAATCAATAGTTTAGCCTCCAATAGAACCTTTTTCATCACGCCATTAATTTCCTACATCATGATAATCTTTAGTTTAAGGCTACATAAACAACGAACACTATTAAATCACTAAATTAAATGAATAACATTAACAAGAAGATAACCCTTCAGACATTCATGTGGTCGTTAGCTTAACATGTTGCTCATCAATTTCATCCATTATTAATTAACACAGTCCTCCAATAAAAGTTTATTGGGCTACACTACTATAAATGGACAGAATTTTCGATGCCCTATTTCTGTACCCCCGACGTTTCACATTGTTCAACCCCACTTATGAGGGCTCAAAAGGCATCGAAAAATCTCTCGTGGTTTTTCTGACGTTGGACTATCATCAGTATTCCGACTCCCCTAACGTCTAACAACCGACGGCCTTTAAAAATGTAATTTCAGAGGAAAACCAGAAAACTACCGACGAATATTCTAACACTATCCCACCGATGTGACCGACAAGCATGATGTAGTTCCAATGCTTTTCTGGGAGCGTTTCCCATCGAAAGTCCGACCTGTAGTAGTCAGAAGATCGACAGAACTGAATATTAAAAAAAAAAAAAAATTTGAAAAGAGGCGAGGCATTATTTTTCTCAAGTTCATAAAAGGCACTGAAGGATTCTTCAACACTGACCAGCCCATTCCAGTTGCCAAATTCTACAAGATCCCGGAGAAAATCATTGGTTGGCTCAAGCTTCAGCAAAGGCAGAGATGGATTGGTTGTTGCAATTGGAAATGGGGCAAAGAAATGGCATGGAATTTATCAAAAGATGATTCTATCAAGTAATAGGGCAAAGAATTGGCATGGAATTTATCAACATTAGTCCCTCATGGTCGCATAAATGTATTGTCCATGTTCATACCAAACCAAAATTTATTCACTTGTAGCACCTATGGCATTCACAAAATAGGCTTAGTAACTCTAATCATCTAGTCATACCATTTGTTGAAAGTGGCCTCATTGAATGCAAAATTCTTAGTGTCCTTCAAACTCTTCCAAGCATCAAATTGCAATGAAAGAATTTGTTGATTGAGCATGGGATGAAGTTATCTTCCCTACAGGGGATTCCATTTCCACATCCCAAAAGCAACCAATGGATAGCCAAAGATGAATTAGATGGAATATGTGTGGGGATTAGCACATTCCTAAAAGACTTCATCTATTAATAACTTAAACCATTTCAATTTAGTTCCCTACACACATAATTTCGTGACAAATTGGGCATCCAGGTTGAATTATTCCTTGGTGTATTTACACATGAGATGGATTGCAACCAACTAGCAAGAAAAATGGCCCTCGGGATTAATAATCAATGAGATGATGGCACCACAACCTCCCCTATATGTACCATACTTGTGCTATAGGCTAGGCTCATCCTTATTGCGACCATGCTTCCTCATAACTTGAAATGCATGGGAGACATATTCCCCCTCCATAGACAACCTTGTTAAAATGTGTACATCCTGCACATGTATAGGGTATTCCCATTCAATCCATATGTAATTCCAAAGAGCAAAAAGTCATGCAACACCAAGAAATTGTATTTACAGAGGTTCAAACATAGGCTTCCAAACTATGGCAATGTCACTAGAATCAAATGGAATGTAATCAAGATAGGCTTCATGTCTAGGAACAAGTAATCATCAATGAAGTTTTTGTTGACCAGTCTCATTTTCTCAACCTTCCAATACAAATCCTATAAAAATTTAACTCTCAAATCATAGAAATCTATTGGAACTGCTTCTTTTTTTCACAGTGTAGCTTTCAGATCCAAAACCCTTCTTGTCAATGCCTTACAAATCTAATAAAAATAAAACTAGATTTTATCATTCTAAACTCTACAAACTCTCGTCAATGCCTTACCCTTCTTGTCAATGCCTTACCATTTAGCTTTTTCCAAGAACAATCTGTTATACCAAGCAACATTCTTCAGAAAGATCCTCTTCTAATTTCTCAGGCGAAAAATCAGTTGGTTTTGGTTGGAGAATTCCCTTGTCTTGTATAAGTCTCAGCCATGGACACTCTAATTTTATGCCTGAGAAATTAGAAGAGGAGATTTTTGGTAGAATTCACTTGTCTTGTATAGGTCTCAGCCATGGAATCCTAGGCTTAAAGTGCTTCAAAACTTGCATACAACAATGACCAAATTAATTCAATTGTCACTAAACAACTTCAATAGCTAAATATTGTCTAACCTTCAATAGATAATTAAACAACTTATAAGTATTTAAACAAATACATATCGATCCTTATGGGTATGGGGAACAATATCACATCCCAAAAATTGTACAAAAAATTGCAATGGAGGCCAGTTAAGATTTTGTCGAAATTACATATTTAGCCCCTGGAGAATCAAAACAATGTTTAGTATAAAATAGAAATAGACGCACTACAACTTGATAGCCTTTTGATCCCAAATCCACTTTTCTATGAGTCAATATTAAAACTCTTGGATGGGACTGCCAATGAAAAACATAAGAGGATTTAAAAGATAAATAAAAAATAAGGGCCATAACCATACTCTAACTACAAACACAAAAATTGTGATAGCTACCAACTCTCAAGTATATATTTACCCTGAGGCGAATCAAAACAATCTTGAGAATATACCATTGTAACAATCATTGATTTTCATCAACACAAAATTAAATCACAAAATCATTTACAAAAGCCAAACACCACTTATAGCTCAACTTCAGTGTAGAAAATAGAAATCGACATGCTACAACTTGATAGCCTTTGAGCACATTGCACAGGGCCGCTATTAAAAAAAAAAAAATAGGGTTTTAAAATAAGAAAGGAGAAACAAGGAAAATTATATAACTAGACCATATAATAGAATAAGTTTTGCAATTTCAACATATGGCCAACATATACAATTGAAAACCAGCTAATCACTAAATATTGTCTAACCTTTAATAGATAATTAAGAAATTATATAACTATGAGATTTATGAAACATTACTTTGGAGATTATAAAAGAAAAATACACCCTTCAAAACAATGATGCATCATATATATAATTAAAACTTCTAGACCAAACCCCTTATT
>JASDQU010880561.1:35895-49228 GCA_032191745.1 Picea mariana
TTCAAGCCTTCATATGGGGGTCCTCCAACTTCATAAGGCCATAACTCTCAAACCGTGAGGAGTTATGTGACATTCCACATACCACCGGAAATGGCATGACAAGCACTATCCATCTAGGATAGTTTCACCAACAACTTCATTGATCTTCATCTCATTATTCCACATACAAGCATGGGTCCTCCAACCGTTATCCTAGGATAACTCAATCCGTAAAGCGTATTCCCGTGAGGGATTTAACCATAAGGGGACCACTTTGGAGTTCATCCATTTGTGCACCTTATCAACCATGATAAGATAATAATGATTAATCTTTGCATCAATTCACCACTGCATCATATATATAAACTATGCATCATGTATCAATGACAACTCATTGATCCATCTTCATCAATGCATCGTATCAATGATCCATCTTTATCAATTGGTTTCCACTTGGACATATATCATTCTCATCAAGGGCATCATATCAATGATCCATATTTATCAATTGGTTTCCACTTGGACATCTATCATGCATATTCATTGTTCATCAATCATCAATCAATCAATTACTTGACATCAATCAATCACATCAATCAAATCAAACCATTTACATCAATGACATATGATCCAACAATCTCCCAAATAGTCAAACCATTGGCATCAATGACAACATGATCCAACAAAAATAAGGAATTAGTAGTTTGGAAAAACATTTAACAAGGAGCACAATGTTATAATAAAATGAAGAAATGATCAAATACCTTCGAAAAAATTGTTTGGTTAATGATTCATTTGGATTGTCGTTAGTTTAATTGAGAATAATTGTTAAAGTTGTTAGAGTGCTCATATATGGTAGAGATAATTTGAGACTGATATAATCATTGGTGAGCGAATTTAGGGGTGTGTTTGTTGAGTGATTATAGGAGCTAGTTGTTTCATGAGACAACTCACATTCATGTATAATATATGTCTTGATAATGAATAAGATTGAGTGAGTGTGCATTATTGTTATATTATTTTCTTGCTCCGTTATTTTCAGTGTGTAAAATCTTGATTTGGTATCAACGCTACCTTGGAAGAAGATGATGAGAAAAAACCTAGTGTAAGCTCTAGGTTGCCTACTCGATTGTTGCAAGAATATAAGACATTGATCTATTCCAACATCGATAGTATATCATCGTCCATCACTACCCAGGGTTAATATATTGATCATGGGACACATGTCCATGGGGGAATGCCATCAAATTACATGGTGGATATTTAATAGAAAAAGGGATTAACAAATAACGAGGAGTATAAAATCAAAAGATAACTACAGTGTTGTTGTTTAGAAGATAACCACCGTGCCATCCTACAAAGAATGGAACTAAAATATGTTAAAATCAAATCATTGGGTCACTTATTAGAGCTGGCTTGGAAGAAGATGACGAGAATTATTTGCACATTTTGTTCAGTTTAAGGAGATGATTGAACAAAAAAGTAGCATGAATATTATCACCCTCCGATAAAATAATGGGGAGAATATAAATCTAATGAATATATGAATTTTTGCAAGATGAATGGCATGAGATGAGAGTTTTCAAATTCATATACTCCTCAACATAATGGGGTTGTAGAAAGGAAGAATAGGACCATTGTGGATATGGCTAGAAGTATGTTGAAAATTAAGCAACTTGCCAACGAATTTTGGGTTGAAGTAGTTCATACAATGTTCTACACTTTGAACAAATGTCCTACAAGAACAATTTTGGATTTGACTCCAGAAAAAGCATGGTCAGGATACAAACTTGGTTTTCCACACATGAGAATATTTGGATGCATTTCATATGCATATGTCCGTAAAAAAAAATGTAAGAAACTAGATTATTAAAGCATTAGGTGTATCTTCATTGGATGTACCACAAAAACAAGAAGTTACATATTATTTGATCCCCAAGAGAAGCATATTATAATAAGCATAGATGTTTTGTTTGATGAATATGGAATTTATCATCCAGATAGTATTCAAATTGAATTAAGCAAGGATGAAGTGGTCATTGGTGATGGATTTAGTTCTAAGTCGGCTAAGGCAAATGAAAACAAGAAGAATCCTAAGTGGCTAGTTAGAGGACATAAAAAAATTAACATGTTGGATAGAAATATTGAGAGAAAAGTCAGTAGATCACAAAACATTGTGAATTTTCTCTTATGACACAAGTAATGAAGATGGATGAACCAAAAATTTATGCATAATCATTAAGAATGAATGAATGGAATGAAGTTATGTAAGTGGAATTTAATGCATTGGTGAGAAATGATACATGGGACTTGGTCAATTTACCCAAAGGAAAAGATGTGGTTGGTACTAAATAAGTGTATAAGACTAAGTATAAATCAAATAGTATAATTGATAAGTATATAGACCGTTTAGTTGCAAAAGGTTATGCACAAAAGGAAGGAATTGATTATATAGAATCCTTTGTTCCAATAGAAAAGTTGGATATAATCAAGATGGTACTTGCATTAGTTGCACAGTAGAAGTGGAAAATTTATTATATGGATGTTAGATAAACTTTCTTGAATGGTTATGTGGAGCAACTTGAAGGACTTGAAATCCCAAGTAAACAAGATTACGTTTACAGGTTGAAAAAGGCCTTGTATGGTCTCAAATAGGAACCGAGAGCATGGTATTCTAGGATTTATAAATACTTTGAAGATCATGGTCTAGTTAAGAGTTCATCTGAACCCAATCTCCATATCCTTTAGTTAGGCTAGGAAATTCTCATAGTTGCATTATATGTTGATAACTTAATTTATACAAGGAATGACCTTGAATCATTTTAAAATTTTAAGTCATGAATGGTTTTTGAATTTGAGATGACATGTATTGGTGAGTTACATTATTTCTTGGGCATTGAATTATGATAGAAAGAAGATAACCATTTTTTGTCACAAACCAAGTATAATTGGGATATTCTGAAGAAGTTCAACATGATGAGTTGCAAGCTAGGTGCAACTCCTCTTGTAATCGAGTTGAAGTTATAAAGAATTGATGACTCTAATCTAGTTAATAATACTCTACATCATCAATTGGTTGGAAGTTTGATCTACTTAACTACAACTCGACCATATATAGATTTTATAGTTAGTATTGTATCAAGATTTATGTCATATCCCTTTGAAACACATTGGAAAGTAGCTAAGATAACTTTAAGGTATTTGTGTGGTACAGTTGATTATGGTTTCATATACATATATATATATATAGAAATGTTGGGCATTTTGATCCATGCTTGCATGCATCCTTCTTAATGTTGGGCAGTTTAGACCTAGGGTTCGTCTAGAGTTGTCTAATGAAAACCCTAGAGCACCGACATATCAATCCCCGACCACGGCCGAGAAAGGTCTCACTCAATATGTAGAGAGGATCACATAGACCATAAAGTCTTGTGACAAGGATAAAGGATAAACAAATGAAATTCATTAGGATTGGAATCCATGCAACTCATATCTGAAAGATTATTAGGACTAAGAGTCAAAACAACACACACACACATATTCAACTCATACATGATAAACACATAATGCATCAGAACTGTCACATCTTTATTATTGGAGCCATTCCATCACAACAAAGATGTACATTGCACAAGACACATACATATGACAACCATAGAACTTCATATCTTCTTTATATAACTCCTCAGAATTACAACACGTTGCGCAATGCACCTTTGCTCAAAACTCAAACATACAACAAACACATAAATTTATTCAACAAAATTACAATATTACAACAGGCTCAAAGCAATCTTGATACTAAAGACTCAATGAATCTCTTCTACTCAATATATGACTAGCTAACTAGCCTAATTTATGATATTATTGCTTCCTTTTACAACTTTCTCTACTGGGAAGCATTGTCTCTATCTGCTTTCCTCCACTTGTTTGCCTAAAAAACTACCTCACATGATTCTCGTGTTTGTTAGCGCTCCACATAGACTTTTTATATCAATGGAAATCTTAACTGCCTCGCCATATAGTCCTTTGGTCATCCCATATCCTCGTATGCTTCTGGAAGCAATAATTTAGTAATATTTCTCGATGATTCCTTTCTTTATTTCGGCAGGCCTCTTCTTGATTTCCAATGAACTTGAAAAAACTCGGATCGACGCACACTTGGTAGATTTTAAGATTGGCACGCAACTGAAAAAACTTGGTCCAATGCACACTCTATGTCATTCCTTGTGAATTTCCTTAGGTGCGCACAAAACTATGGAATGAGCACAAACAACTTTGTTTGTGCGCGTGTGCAAAATTGAACCCAAAACTTCGGGTGCCAACAGGCCCCCACAACTATTATCTGGCTCGTCCTTGAGCCAATTACTTTATGGAATGATCTCTACAACGAATGACACCGTGATTTTGAGGTTTTTCATGAACTCAAGGAACTGACGCTCAGGCTTACTGAAACAGTCTTGGAGCATTTGTGTTGACAATTGTGATCGTAGGGTTTGTGAGATTGGTGTTGTTGATTTGCTTAATGAGAAGGTCGGAAACAACTAGCACATCGGAGAGATGGATGAACAAGTTCAAGGTCATATCAGTCACGATGAAGATCATATCAAACATGTTTTGTTGCTTGGCCCTTCTTGTAGATATCTCTTTTGTTCTTGTTGCAATAATCTGCATCACAACAATGCACTCCATGGGAGGTAGCGAAGTTAGGTCTCATTTATGTTTAGCGACTTCTATCTCAACCACATGAACCCATTCGACCAGTGTAGATACTTCTGGTGGGGTTAAAAGGTGAGTCCACAGGGATGATCCATAGTCGACCAATTTGGAGAATGCTTCCACCCACAGTTGATGAATGTGGAGAGCTTCTTGGGCCGATTGAATCAGTGTCGGGAGTGGTGAGGCTGGTGGATTGGTGCGAAGCATTGGTTGAAAAAAGGTGGCGAGTTATGACTCGCGGTGTTGCAGGTGAACCTTTACTATAGAGAGCTTAAGGCTCGAAGAAATGGATCATCCTTGAGAAGGCATGGTAGGAATCATGGTGTATAAGCTATCCACATCCCCAACCAGGTCAGTGAAAGTTGTACGTATTTTGACGTACTGGGCTTGAGCGGCTGTGTGTGTCGCCATGATAGTGTCATATTTCCTTTGTAAGGCTTGTTTCTCATGAATTTATTATTGGTATTGCTCATGCATATGATTGTGTGTGGTGATTTCAAATTGATGTTGAAATTGAAATCTTGCATGGGCTTGTCCAAGCCAGTCGTTATGCTCACCCAATTCAGAGAGTAGGGTGGCAACACACTCTTGTATGAGAGGAGTGGGGATGGGTGTAAATGGAATACCACGATGGTTGGAATCGACAATAAGTAATGTGGGGAGTCCTCTCGAAGGAGTTGAGTGGAAGCACTCAAATTTGTGCCAAAATCCAATGGTCATGGAGTATTGTCTGGTACCGGTGTTGCGCCCCCTAGCTACCGATAAAGATGGTCGATGTTACACATAACCTCAGAATGTAGTTGTTGTTGCAACAACAATTGGTGTTTTAAAGCATCTATTAATGTTGTGACTCTCACCATCATCTAGGCGGGCCTTAGCTGAGTGAATGGATGGGAATTGTGAATGGAGGAGTCGGTTTGCTATCGCTTTGCCCCCACTAGGGTTGATTGAACTGGTGGTTGTGCAGGTAGGGGATCTCGAGGGAATTTGTCAATTGCCTTAGTATGGGTACCCTTACCATGGGAGGTTGTGTTTTGAGTCTGTTGTCAAGTGGATTCGACCTTATTTCAATCCTAATTGTTCTTAGTGTACGTTTCTAGTGTCGTAGTGTCCTCAGCCAGAAGTGGTTGAAGATGTGTGGTCCATTTGACCACGCCTTGCTAGATGTCATCGTCGGTAATACATAAGGGAAGGAGTGTCATTGTAGCACCCTGGTGACTGGTCTTCATTGGGATATATGCATACATTATGTAAAGTACATTCAAAGAGAAGGTAACCATCATACATGTCCATAAGTGTGAGTGAAATGCATTCTTGCGACATGGTTTCCTGATGAGTCGATGGTACCATTCTTGGAATAGGTCATTATGTGAATTTTGGATGCAAGGTTCCTTTCTCTCATGCAATCGTAGGAAACATGAAGCTTCAAAGGCATGTCGACTTCCATAGTCTTTTCAAACCCTCGAAGGCGTTGCCAGAGTACCATAGAAATCGACAATAAAATCCAAATATAATGAAACTCTTTGCCAGAATTCTGGGCATCCAAGAAATCATCAATGAATTCATTCAACACATATTGATTCCATGCCATTGGAATTCCGACGATGCACCACTCAACTGCAACGATGAACTCGAAAGGGATCTCTTCCTTGGTACAATTGTGTAGGATTTTGCAAGTTATGAGTTGAGTAGAAAAATGAATTGGCTGGGTGTTGATCTCTGAAATAAGTATTCCATGCCTCCCACAATGGTTACAGTATGTGTCGGAGATCTCTTGTTGTGAAACATCCTTATTAGTTAGCGATTTCTCTATCTCCTCGCCCTACATGGGTAGGACTGTCACACAACCGATTGCAGCTTCATCAACAAGGTACTTCCCTCCCAACCAGAGGATGNGAGGGAAGTACCTTGTTGATGAAGCTGCAATCGGTTGTGTGACAGTCCTACATGGGTAGGACTGTCACACAACCGATTGCAGCTTCATCAACAAGGTACTTCCCTCCCAACCAGAGGATGGCAGAGGTAGATGTCATGAATTTAGGTTAGTAATAGGAAGACGTACATGGTGACGATTCCGCTATGCATAAAGTGAGGACCATCTAATAGGGGGAGGATGCTTGCTTATCATAGAAGATGGGTCGACTCTTGTGTGAATGTTAATGGTTTTTCATGTGCGCTACGAATGGTGCGGGCATAGTGGTGGAAGGCCAAGGTGGGGAACTACTTAGAGCCACGAACATCATATTCTATGAACTGGACATCCTATACCCTTTTGTTCGAGAACTCATGAACATTACTTGCCAAGGTAATGCATGTTATTCCGATTGGAGATCGACGACAAACCTGGATATATTCCATCCATGTGCTATGCTTGAGGAGGCCATGGAAATTAGTATGTTGGCACTTGGGAAATATTTTGTTAAGGATGGGGTGGATGGTTCTTGGTCACTGTTCGACTACTATGTTTATTCAATTAAGCTTAGGGGATTTCTTATAGATGGAGGAAGGGGCATACAGATCTATCTAGTATTAATGGAAAAAGTAGAAAGTTTACAAATGAGTATTGCAGGAAAGTTGGGCGGTGTGCCGGAAGTAACTGCCACCTACATCCAACATATCTACTTGTATCGTATTCTAGCAATGTCACCCACTATTTATCCAATTGGAGGTTGCATGAATTGTTATTTTCTTCGTTTGTGAGCCCATATGTCATATCATTCCTTAGGGAGTAAATCATAGTTAATGACCAAGTTAAAATCCATACATCTGAGTGTTGTGGGAAGGTCATTGTATCTATTTATGACATCCTAGGGAATGATATGATGTTTCAGTACTTTATAATTGAAACATCACCATATGGATGTGTGTCCACAAGGCCCAAAGTGTGATAGGGACATCTCCGTACATGCACACCTATGAGTCATCGGTAGGCACCATGCATGTTTCTTGCACCTCCATGTGAGGGTGTCGATCAAATAAAAGAATGCAACAGCCCCAGGTAGGCCGCAATTTCGCTTCACACATATCCATCATATTTGTTTTGTTTCTCGAGTATTGTTGGTTATGTACTTCTCATAGACTTCATTTATTTTCTCAATGGAGTTAGTGGTGTTAGGACGAGCTGAACATTTTGCATTTAGAAGGGATATTGTAGCAGAAGCATTCCCCTGAGCATTCAATTTCTTGCGTGGTATGATGGGGACTCTGGGTTTCAAGAAGGCAACATTCTTTGGAATCCCCGTATGTGGCTTTGGTAAATACCCATGGTGTTTTTGATGTAGATGTGTGGCTATCTACTACCTTTCACAAGCACACATACATCAACATATATCCATATCGGGTCTAAACCTTTCTCGCATGGAGGCCTTTACAGTTTCCCATTCACGATAAGGGGTCTGATGCACAACCCACCATTGTGCATGGATTCCAATAAGCATTTTGTCAAGCAAGTGAGGCCAGTGATGTTCTAGAATGTGTTGTATCCATGCAATAAATGTCTCCACCGACTTTGATCCATCATTATCTATATGATTCAAAGTATTCTTCACAGTCCTCTGCAAAGATATGTGTGCACGTCCTTGTTGATACTTCGTAGATATTAAACTTCCACCTCTCCATGGCATCCTCAGAATCTGTGTCATAAGACTTGAGACACCTCCATATTAACTCTCCATCTACGGTAGGGTTGATGTAGTCCTCCCCGTGCCCCGTGATCTTGTAAATATGTTTAATGACTGACTTATGAGGATCAACACCCACATGATCATTATATCGATTGCCTTCATATGGAGCCAGTGGCACGACCACCTGCAGGGTGTTTGTTTCAAAGGACATATTTCGCTTCTTCAAGTTTAACACTACATTATTACCAAAGGCCCAGTCAATACGCAATAATGCAGGACATGGATTAGATTCATCCATAATCTCGATGAACTCAAAGTCAACATTTGTTTTCACTCCTATTTTGACTTCTACTTTCTCTAAATGGCCTATTAGGTAGATCATGTATTGATTGGCCTAGTGGAGCTGGATGGGAGACCAAACTAACTTAGGTACCCCCATCACCTCCCAATATTTCTTCGTCAAAATATTCATGTCAGAACCCAGATCCAACATGATACCATCCAAGTCATAACCACCAAGCTCTGTTGTCATCTTAAATTATCGTCCAGTGTGCTTGTGCTTGTTGACCTGGCATACGTCTCTTTCTAGAAACATAATGGATATGGTAGACTCCACTCCTTGTTCTTTCATACAAGTAGATAACATATGAGTTAACTTACTTGCAACTTCTGGATTATTCAACAGTCGCAAACAACAGTACAAGAAAGAACTTACTTGGTCTTCAAATTCCTCCTTGCAACCTATTTCATGTAAAACTTATGTGCATTGCAATTCTTCATGGCATTGTTCTTCATAGGCCTTCTGCTAAGTGGGTCACAACTCAATTTGTCTATGAGCCTCCTCTATTGATTGTTTCATCACGTGTTAGACTTATTCACACAAGTGAGCCTCCTCCAATGATCTCTGCTTCACACCCTACAATTCTTCACGCATAAGAGCCTCATTGAGTGACTTTTGCATTGCACGTTTAACTTCTTTGCATATATAAGCTTCTTCCAATGATTGTTGAGTCACCCTCTATACTTCTTCTTGGATCCGAGCCTCCTTGAGTGACCTATAAGTAACACGTTGTATCTCTTCATGCACTCTTTCTTCGTCCAGTGCTCTCTATGCATTGTGCAGAAACTGCTTCTGTTGAGAAACATGAAAATTTGGAGGGGGCAGAGGTGCCTTCCTTGTCTTTTTGTCCATCTTTTGACCCGATCCTTCACCATGCTTGAAATATGACCTTATATTCTCCCTTTCGTGGGTTGCTGCCTGGACGTTAGCCTCCTCATTCTTCTTCTTGTTCTTACATGGATTGGCATGCACCATGTTACGATTGGTCTTCTTTTCCTTCCACTTCTTCAGTAATTCTGGATAGTCTTCGGTGGCATGCTTAGGACTATAAAAATATGCACAAAGCGTGTGATGTTTAGTACAAAATCGGGATACATGACCTATATCATCACAATTAAAACATGTGGGTGGTTTACCTCCCCTTCCACCATATCCTCGATCACGACTGTGCCCATATCCACCTTGAGGACCTCCTTGGTATCTTCCTCTTTCAATGCCACCATGCTCACCACTTTTCTTCTCCTCATGTACCCAGAATGCATCACGGGTATTATATCGCATTAACTGGAGTGAGACACAACTATTTACATCATGCCCAATAGATTTACAGGAATCGCAGAGTGGAGTGTGAGTCATCGTCTGATACTTCTGCAAGGTTGGGTAGTGGGGTGGAACATGGACCTACTGTCTTTATATTTCACACCATTTCATCTACCCAGATGGAAAGGGATTAGGTGTGCCCATTTCCACACAATTTGGCATGACAAGGAATTCATCTCTATGATGCCCTTTCGGGCGATAGGTGGTACACCATAAATTCTCATGCATGACCTTCGTATTAGCCATATATTTCAATTGCATAATCAATTTGGCTAGTTGAGACTGCACTCGAGCCAAACCTACCAACGTTTATGCCCTTCCCGACATAAATTCCAGACACATGGAAATTTCTATCACCTTCGCTTGAGTTGTCACCTTCTGTTGGGTGAGTGGTTCTCAGATATGGGGAAGTAACCCCACAATAAATCATTCCTTGTGTTTCACGTCCTGGATTTGGAATGTTAGCCTATACAACAAGATTTTAAATCACTAGTCATAGTCCTAGATGGTTTCTCCTTCCTCCTACTTGATCTATTTTATCTCCAAAATACATTGGGATTCTGACTTAGGCTTCTGGAACTCCCTAAGCAGATCCTGCATAATCTCAACCAGGGACCTTGCATGTCCTTCTAGCACAGTATCTGTATACTTCATATACCATGTCAAGACTTTGTCCCTAAACGTGGTCTCCAATTGCATGATTTTGGTTGCTTCATTCGTAATTCTCTTTACAGACCAAATTGCTTCACAGGTAAACCATTGTTTCTATGTATCGTCCTTACCTGTTTCATGGAACACATGTAGTCTTAGTGTATTGTCTTGATTCACCATCTTAAAACTTGAGCTAGTTCCTCTTCTCTGACAATCAGGGGTTTGAATTTCCACACCACTATTTCTTGGGGTAAATTATTGTTGACTTCACCTTCTTCTTCACTTGTCTCTTTACTTCTCTCTTCTTCTTCTCTTTATTCTACTCCAATATATTCATTATATGTTGTGTTTTATTCTTGATTAAAAATGTGTAAGGGGGGGGGGGGTACAAAGGGGGGGAAATTCCATCTTCTTCTTAAACTTCTCATGAGGTGACCCAAAGAGTTATATACTTGTAGCCACATAAGACCATCTACTATTTTCAATTCATCTCCCCCACCACTACGAGAGCCTCCATCTTCCTCCTCTTCCGGCGCACCAACACATTGTGCTCTACCTTCCTATCCTAATTGTGCACCATAAATGTGTGCTCTGTCTCCTGAGCTGACCTACACATTACAAATATGTGCTTTGTATCCCAGTTCAATCTACACACTGCCACTTTGCACACAATTTCCCTCTCCAAACAACACGGTACTGCTATGTGCGTCATCCTCTCTTCTTATCACTGCACCACTTCTTTGTGCTTCATCTTCTTCTAATTTTGTATCACTCTACAATATCCAAGGGGTGCAGACTTCATCACCTAGGTCCATAATAGTATCACTTTCGGACACCATCTTGATGCAGCCCCCCTACTCCTCTGTAGGGCTGCACGAACTCCCGGTCAAGGATATCTGATTATTGAGTCGAATGACTCTCTGAAACCTTAATGGTCTCCTTATGTATCTAAACACAGGCCCTTTCGGCTCCTTGGTGCAGGTTTGATAGCACCTGTGACCTTCTCTTTCGCTCTTCTGCGAAATCTCAGAGTACTAAGTGTTAGCTCCTTTTCGGCTATGCCCCCTTTGATATGACCTTGGGTGATGCCTTCTTGTGACCACACGACTATGGGCATGGCCAATAGCGGTTTGGGATCAAACTGCGTTTCAACCCACAATTATCCTCGAACCTCCATGTGTCCCCTTGGCAAAACCATGGTAGGGATTACGTCCCGCCCTCAATGTTTTAAAATCCTTGCAACTTATGTCCCCGCAATGCTATAGTATCATCGATCTCGTGATCTTGATGATACTGTCTGAACTGATGGTTCAGATCTATGCTTTTCAAATATACGGACTAGATCTGCCCCTTTTTGATCAATGGTCAGGGTCTCTTCATGATTCTGAACTTCAGACGTTTGAAATCTCAAACCTCACTTTCCTCCATACTTCAATCTCCCGAAGCTGACGATCTGTAGACACTTGTCCTGATCAATCAATGGTCCTACTTCTGCTTCAGGTGTTTGGACTTTCAACTCAGATCAAGAGTCCTGTGACCCCCTTCTTGATCGATGGTCAAGATCTCCTTTGGGTCTTCAGACTTCTGAGATCTCAAATATCAAACTTCACCCTTCTTCTCAATGCCTTTTATCTGAAGGCTATAATCCACTAATGCGTGTCCACTTACTCTGACGGTCAAGGATTACTTCGGGTCTTTACCCAGAGTAGATGGATTTATGCCACGTCTCTCTTAAATACCATGACTCTGAATCACTTCGGGACTTTAACCGGAGGTCACGAATTCACACCATGTCTCCCTTAGATCTGTTGGTCCATATTTATTTCGGATCTTCGAGTTTCGAAAATATTAGATCTCAACTGAAACCCCACTACAATTTACCTACACTACTATAAATGGACAAAATTTTCGATGCCCTATTGCCATACCCCCGACGTTTGACGTCGCTCAACCGCTGCCTATGAGGGCTCAAAAGGCGTCGAAAATCTCCCATGGTTTTTTCGACGTTGGACTATTGTCGGTATTCCAAATCCCCTAACATCTAACGACCGACGGCCTTTAAAAATTTAATTTCAAAGGACAACCAGAAAACTACCGATGAATATTCCAACGCTATCCCATCGACGCGACCGACGAACGTGCTATAGTTCCGACGCTTTTCTGGGAGTGTTTCCCATTGGAAGTTCGACCTGTAGTAGTTGGAAGACCGACGGACCTGAATATTTAAAAAAAAAAATTTGTTGAAAAGAGGCGAGGCATTATTTTTCTCAAGTTCATAAAAGGCACAGAAGGTTTCTTCAACACTGACCAGCCCATTCCGGTTGCCAAATTCTACAAGATCCCGGAGAAAATCATTGGTTGGCTCAAGCTTCAGCAAAGGCAGAGATGGATTGGTTGTTGCAATTGGAAATGGGGCAAAGAAATGGCATGGAATTTATCAAAAGATGATTCTATCAAGTAATAGGGCAAAGAAATGGCATGGAATTTATCAACATTAGTTCCTCATGGCCGCATAAATGTATTGTCCATGTTCATACCAAACCAAAATTTATTCACTTGTAGCACCTATGGGATTCACAAAATGGGTTTAGTAACTCTAATCATCTAGTCATACCATTTGTTGAAAGTGGCCTCATTGAATACAAAATTCTTAGTGTCCTTCCAACTCTTCCAAGCATCAAATTTCAATGAAAGAATTTGT
>JASDQU010880561.1:50429-62123 GCA_032191745.1 Picea mariana
CTATTCTATTCTACCCCTTTTAGATTTGAACTCAATATTGTTAAAATAAAAACTTTTACCAACTTTATAATGAAATAGGACATTGAACAATTTATAAAATTTTCTTGTTTTAAATTTTAATTACAATAAAGAAGAAAATCTACATTGTTAAAAGAATTTGTGATCTTTATTACACTAAGAAGGTTGAAAATGAAAAACAATTTTTTTTAAATGTCGTGCATACACTCTCTTATTAAATTTTTTCAGAATATTTGAGTATGGAGTTTTTCACAGTTCTTCATAATATTGTTTTAGATTTTTGAATGTAAATTATGTAGGGAGTTTTTGAAACATCCAACCTTTAGAGTGGACACTCCACTCCATCATTGGGGATTATTAAAACAATGAAAATTGAAAAGAGTACTTAGTTATTCAATAGTCCTTCATGATGAATAGAATGTCCACTTGAAAAATCTACGTTTCAAAAATTCTACATACAATTTAAATCCATAAATCTAAAACAACATTCAAAATATTTATTACAATACCAACCCACTTAATCTTTTAACTCTTCAAAGATATGATAATTTAGAAATGATTATCTTAAAACTTTTCAAAATTAAAAATAATTTTTTTAAATAAATAAAATAATTCTTTACCAAAATTTTATAAATCAATAATAATAATATCATACATATAATAATCTTAAACGTTTTGAAATTAAAAAAAAAAAAAACTAGCACGTTTTGAAATTAAAAAAATAATAGCACGTGAAATAAAAAGAAACAACATTATTATTATATAATAAAGGAGAACTTCACCTCAGGTTGTTCACCTCCTAAAATTCAGTTGGTTGAGGTTACTGACGTCACTATAGCTGAATGGCAGGTAGAAGGAAGATATACGTGGATAGAAAATTCAAATTTAAATTCCATGTTCGGGGTCGTACTTGTCATTTTTGGTCCGAGCTAATTTTAAAAATGGAAATCAAGCCACTTCCGTCTTCGGGGACTCATTTGTCATTTTCGGTATTGGATTGGGAATCCTGTCCGAACTGGCGTTTGTGGAACATCTCAATAATGGAAATCGATCGTGGGATCGACTCTCGCAGACCAAGTAAACGGCAGGTGGCGGTAGCCAAAACACATGAGGCCGTGGCGGAGGACGAGTATCCAGAATTCTGGAAGACGATAGCCAATAAGTATTGGCGAAGTTCATGTTCGATTCCCGCGAGCCTGAGCTCCAATCTGTTGACACAGAAGAGCAGCAGCAACAGGGGCGAGTTGGGAGGCGTTTCATCATGGAAATTGACGAAGCGCTAGAAATGAGTGGCAGAGGGCGCATGTGGTCTCTGGATCAGAAAATCGATCAGCCCATTAAAGATGCAGAGGCCGCACATGTCAGAGGCATGGACACAAGGAAGGTTCGTAAAAGAAACTCTATTAAAAAATATAGCTGCTTCATGCTAGCTAATCTCGATCTCCAAATTAATGAAGAACTATCTACCTCTAAATTCGATTCAATTATAGCAGAGATCAATTTCTTAAACTACTTCATTAGCTGAGATAATATGCAATGATGTCAAATGCATACCCATCCCTGAAATAAGTACAAGGAAATCTCACCAAGAAGGAAAAAAAAAATCAACTGCAATTAATCAATTACAGAGTGAACCATTTTACAAATAACAATAACTGCCATCTTGAATAGCATTCATAATCTTAAATGGCCTTTATTGGAATAGATTATTATCAACCGCGTAAATTCCCTAAGATTATATAGCTAGCATGAACCTTTCTCTGTTAAAGTCCTTGCTAGCAATTGTCAAATATCGAAGAAGTAAATTCCCGATTCATTGTATTGCATGTGCAGGAGTTGTCGGCTTCAATGGTTCTCCGTCTTGCATTTCAGAGCCTTGGGGTTGTTTATGGAGACTTGGGAACATCTCCGCTATATGTTTTTAGCAGCACATTTCCTGACGGCATCCATGATTCTGAGGATGTGATGGGAGCTCTTTCATTAATCATATATACTTTAACACTAATTCCTCTTCTGAAATATGTCTTTGTGGTCATGAGGGCTAATGACAATGGAGAAGGTAACCTAAGACCATGAATCTACGTCAAACAATGCATATGATAAAAAAAAAGGTTGTGAATCTTTCGGGTTTAGTACTGAAATGTTGCTACCTAATGCCCTTTGCGAATTTTGTACTCATTTAGACTTGCACTCTAAGCCTCTTCGGGTGATTCTAATCAAACCCAATATACCTTTCCATAGTTTTAACTTTTAGGTAAAACATCATTTTATTTTTTCTTAGACATTTATAAAGCTATCCCCAAAATTCTCCCATCTCTTGCTTTTTACCATGTATATAAATGCATTTTTATCAAGAGTTTGTGAGATATTGTGTTTCTGTGATGTAGGTGGAACATTTGCTCTGTATTCATTACTCTGTAGGCATGCTAAAGTGAACACTGTTCCGAATCAACACCGCACAGATGAGGAACTCACAACGTATAGCAGAGAAGAAATTAAAGCTAAGTCATTTGCGGCCAGAACAAAGAAATGGTTAGAAGCAAAAGTCTACCGTCAAAATGCACTTCTTCTTCTTGTACTCGTAGGCACCTGCATGGTCATCGGTGATGGTATTTTTACTCCTGCTATCTCAGGTCATGCTTCTCTTAATTCAATCTTAATGATTTTCATTTTATTCTTTTGTCCTATTGGCTTGGGTTAAGACTGGTAAACTGGACATTAGTCATTTCAGTTGGGAAATGGTCCCATTTCTCACAATTCTCACTTGCAAACATTGAGATTGAATCTATTATTATATCTTCTTGCAGTAGTTTTAGATTTTAGGATGGTGTGAAAATATATTGGTAAAGGGGAACTCTATTTAATACTGGAGTTTTTAGACGTCATAATGTCATGGTCAGTTACACATTCAGTGCAGTGCAGAACCCTTAAGAGTAGTATGGACATATATTGTCTTTTGGCCCAGTCACCACTTTAGTAGGATTCTGCAAATTGTAAGAGTGATGAAGCAGTGATAGAATAAAACTAAACAACTTTATTAATGTCCTCGAACGCACAGTCAAGGCCTGTTACCCATCAAAATGCATGGACATTTTGAGATTCTTAAAAAGATACAGCAGCAGCTACAATTGCAAGAGTAGCACCAGCCACAACTACAGCAAGGTCCGTAAATCCTGGATTTACAGACATTGAATTATTAATTGTGAACCTGGGAATTGGGCAGCCATAGGTAAATTCACCCTTGTAGACTGATAGCCTTAGTTTAGGGGTTGTAGGGATTTGGTCTAGCAAGGAGCCTATGGTTGGGTGGAACGTCCTTTTTCTGTAGCCAGTTGCTGGATAATTCTCAGAAAGATAAGTGTTTATGACTTGTGATTATGCTGAATTAATATTGTTTATCTTATGGATTTTAATAGTTTTTAGTCAGTTCTATTTGCAAGTTTAAGTCTACATTTTAAATTTATGGTGCCATGATGACTGAATGGTTTAATTATATTGTATAAGCCTGCATTATAGTGCATACATATATTAAGCAATTAACAGTACGGAAGTGAGGAAAGGTATTAGGACAGGTAATTCAGAGATATGGTATCGGAGCAACAAAGTTGGAGTGAAAATTGGTGGCTTCAAGAAGTATCCCATATCCTCAACAGAGCACAAATGGTATTGGGTATGTTACAGTTCTTGAGTTTTGGCCTGATTCTTTAGTTCAGGTAGTGTTATTGGCAATCAGAAGTAGAAACGAACAAATGCTGTCTGAGGCTATCATTGAAGCACTTCCAGAATCTGTAGGAAAGAAGCTTATTGCCCTTGTATCTTCAAGAGATGAAATTCCAGGTTTTCTTATGATGGATGATGTCATAGATATATCATTCCAAGAGGCAGCAATAAACTGGATTTGGAAATAATGGAATTGAAAAAAATTCCAGTGCTTATTCATGCTGACACCGTGTGCCATGTATATGATGATGAAGCAGCCAGCTTGAACATGGTAAAATACATAATTTGGAGGATCTGAGGGAATTATTGTAGAATGGGTTGAATATCTTGGGAAAACAATTCGGATGGCCAAGGAAGTTATATCAGCATTGGTGATGAAGCCCTAGAATACTGATCAGTGATTGAAATGAAGCAATATGAGAGCAAATCCAAATGTGGGTGCAAATATGTCTGCTCGTGAATTTTCTCTAAGGCCAATCTAGGTGCATGCTTCCAAGAATGTTTCAGCTACATCTACTGAAGTAGGTCCAGATTGAACGGAGAATTTTCCAGATGATGTTCCTGTTAACTGATCCTCCTTCTGAAGAAAGCCTGGCACAGATTGAAGGAGACTCACATCTGCCCTTCCTCCACAGGATGTTGAAAGGTTTCTGATTGTGGTTAAAGACATCCACTACAGTGATCCTTGACTACAAGATGAATTTGTGAAGGAAAAGTAACTGTTCATAGGCATTGTGACCTTCCAAATCTGGGCGTAGGACATGCAGAATCATTCCTGCATTGGAAGTACACTCTGCTCCTAATGACCATTGGTTTGCAGATTGTATAAGGGAACTTACATGATTTGGTCTCTGGTTATAAAGAGGACATAATTACTTTACCTATTGCCCTGGTCGGGATCAGCACCCAGAACTGGAGAAGGCACTTTGGAGCTTCTGTTAGGAGTGCTGGGCCAAAACATCCCTGTTCTGTGCTAGTTGAGGTGCTGATTTCACGACCCCTTTTCAGCAGCTGTTTTGTCAGCCTGTAGGGCACATATTCCAGGATGATTGAGGAGAGTACGTTCCATGAGAGGAGTTATCCTTTAGCATGTATGACTGGGTATGAGAGCAGGTTTTGGGGAGCATCAAACCAGCAATAAATGCACTGTTAGCATGATTCATTATCAGCATTTTTGCAGACTTAATGAGAGCAGTATAAACAACAGATCTGAGCACCTCCTTGCAGCATGTTCAAGATCTGATTTTGCCTTTGTGATTTGGATGGCTGATATGCGTAGGAGAAGAAGGAAAGCACCCTAGGCTTGGTAGGAAGTTATAAGGTGGATTGGATCAGATACTGATGGATCCTTTATAATAAGAGGAGCGCTCCACCAAATGTAGGAATCAAAGGAATCTTTTGACAGTAAAATTAGCTCAAGAAGGAAAACGCCCTTCATGGATTAATGCCACTTGTCATCCTTGGAGAGAGCACCCTAGCTTGTGCTGTCGTCATTTTAACTTTTGATGTTAAATTGGAGGAGATAGAGGCATGATTTGAGGAGTTCTCTACCCTAGAGTCCTCCAACGTCTACTATTTATTGTGGAAGACTGGGTCAAGGGGTGGCACATGGAGAGTTGGTTGCACAAATTGGTTATGATGCTTATGGATCAAGCTCAAGGCACATTTTTGGAAGACATCTCATCTTTAGGATGTTGTTATAACAACCGTAGTCCATTATTTGCATCTTCATCTAGGAGATCCATATTGTAGGGGCACATGCATCTTGAGATCCATATTCTATGGAATTTGTTAGCATGCTTGGAGGAGTACCCTAGCTTTAAGGGAGACACTTGGCATTCTTTCATGATACCAAGAGGGAATGAGTCCACGTCTTGAAGAATGCTCCATCAATTGGTCCTTTATTACAATTTTAATGGGAGTTGTTCATAGTTTGTTATCTTGAAGAGCGTTCCAAGTCTAGGAGAGGACACATGACAGCAAGGAGATTTTTTCAAGGCAAAAGCAGCCCTAAGAGGAGTGCTTTGCCTAAAAGGGGCTTAGGGTGATTTTTATTATATTTTACTAATTTTTCTTGGAGGGAAAGTGGATCTAAGTCCTCATATTATTGTTTTATTATAAGGAAGGCTTGGGCTAAATTCTATATAAAGAATAGCTCCCTTTCATTTGCTTTCATGGTTGGATTGATGGGAGATTCTCCCTAAGCCTAGTTGAAAATCTATTGGGAGGAGGAAGTCAAGGGGCAAGGATATGTGAGGTTTCTATCCTTTTTCTTTGTCTTGGATGATTATGGTTTTATGCTAGAGTTGTCATTGTTATTTGTTGCAGGAGGTAATCTCTAAAGGGCAGTTTTGCACAATGAGAAGAGACTAGTGTATAGGTTGTTAACCCTCCCTAGCCCGTAATGTAATCTTGAATATTGGGGGAACTTTCTATTGTAGTGTTAGATTTAGTATGGCACATTTTATGGCTTACTTAATCTTATGAGATTGTATATGAAGATGTGATATTTTGTTGGGTTGTTCATTCTTTAGAAGACTATTTGACTTCATCCTTTTTACTTATGATCCCATGTTATGGTTGTTCCTTCACTGTTAGGGTTGCACATTATTTATTGGTCGTAAATTCATGGTTGGGATGGTGCATCTTCTGTTAGGGCTTTCACTTACTCTCATTTAAACCTGGAAATACTTTTGGACTAATTATGGCACATCTATATGGCTTAATTGTGTCTTGTTCATGATTTCAAACCCTCTTTTTTTGTGGATCTTGACTCCATCACCCATTAGATAGGCACTGGCTTTGGTCCACGATCCCATTTGTTTTTAATGTCYATCTTACACCTTTTCTAGGGATGCCCCCTTGTGTCGGAGGAGAGTTGTCCTAAAGTGAGAGTAAGAGCTRTAGTGGTGATAGTGGGCAACCTTCTTGAGTTTCCCTCAAGTTTCACTTGTGTTTTGGGGCTTTATCATTGAAGTTTCTTATACATTCTAAGTAGATATCAATGCTTTGAGATTTAATTAAATGGTTTACTTTCTTGGAAATCTCAATGAAAATAATTAAATTCTTCCATTRGTGGTGACATTAATTTTAGCTTTCACAAACTTTGTGAAATTGCTAAGTTGCAGCCTRTTATCGCACAAGTTGTAGGTTGGGAAAAACCCGAYCCAACCACCAAATGGCGACAACTCGAGAGAGAACCTACCCACTGTCAACTTAGGCTAGTGTTCCTGTCACTTTAGAGGTGAAGTGGTCACCTCAAGGGGGGAATCCCGGTGATCCTAGGAGGAAAGAGATGGAAAGTGTGATGTATGAACGAATGCCCCTATATGTCAAGTCTCTATGTATGGAGAAGGGATTGAGTAAGGTCTTGATGGTAGCCAAGAGTTGCCAAGAAGTAATAGACCTTGCAAATATCGATTGTACCTGCCGAAGACACAAGAAAGACAACGATACAAGTCCAAGTATATGATGGACAAGCAAGTTAAGCTTGCTGTCCCTAATTGCAACAGTTAGTAACGATATATATCAGCAATGAAAATGATAATGAATGCTGCAAACAAGTTGCTAAAAGTCTATTGGAAAGAGCAAGAGATAAACTAGAAACGACTAGATCCCAAGTAAGATAGCATTAGACTTTAGCAATGAAAGAAGGCTGTCACAAAAGATAATTGGAGAAATATTTTGCACCCTTATGGCTGTAACAAACAAGTTATTACAAAAAGAAGATCAGCCACTAAATCTTCCCCAAAGTCTACCAAAAAGTGCACTATGCCTATTAGTTTATGTGGGAAAACTTTAAGCAACTTTCAGTGGTTGATTCAAGAGTTATTTAAGAAGTTTGATTAGGGTTTCTGCAACCCTAATGGATGTAGATGAAGATTTATAACAGCAACAATAAATACTTGAGGAAAGATGACGTCCTAGTGGCTCAATCAAGCTTATAAGGCAAAGAAATGAATCCAACTTAGACAACCTTCAAATCATGAAATTTCACGTTAACCAATGCAATATTTTATTTCTCTAATGCAATTTATACTAGTGCCTTTAGCTATTGGGTTATGCAGTCAAGTAAATAAAGAGATAAACAATGCTATCTCCTTGGGGGTGTAAACCCTCTCACTCCCCAAGGCAAGCAAATGTTAAGCTAGGAGATACTAGGAGGGTGTAAACCCTTTTACTTCTCCTAGTAAAACCTTGTGCAACAAATAACTTCTAGAAAAAATGATAGATAATGGTGGGGTTCTAAATCCTTATACTCCCCAAGAAATCTAGCAAATCAAACTTGTGACTAAGCAATGAAACACCAACAAGATAAATCTTTACCTAGCATCAAGAAATGACAAGATAAACCTCTCCTTACCAACATAAATCCACCACACATGCCAAAGAAGAGCTCCAAGAAGGCTAGCGCACTAGTTCTTCCACCAATAGCATAAACAAAACCAAGATAAAAGCACAAGAGAGGGAAGGTCGCCCAAGGAGGGTGCAAATTTCAACCAAGTGCTTCTCCAAATGGGAGAGTTATGTTATGAAATGAGATTCACATCTCTATTTATACAAAAGTCTTAAAACATAGTTTGTCCACTTAGCAAGGACAAAACATAAGATAAGGAGTCAACAACCCTTATCTTACCCCTTGAACCAAATAATAATATTTAATTTTTACTTTAACACAATAGAAACCCTAAAAATAAGATGATGTCACTCCTTTAGGGGATGTTTTGACACTTTGAGCAAGTCGTTGGAGAAGAAAATGGAGGTCGTTGGGGCTCCTTGAGCCTCCTCATCATGTGCTAGGGTCAATCCATGTCTCCTCCAGTCAAAGCATGCCAAGTGTCAATGTGCAATAACTCCATCACCACCAAGCCCCCTCAAGCATGACGTCAAGCATCAGAAGGTGATGTTTTGCCTCTCCTAGGAAAGTCGTTTGGGTGATAGGGGTTGGATAAGGTCCTCCATGATGCCATGTAAGCCTCCAAAGGCATGTCTCTGTGATCTGGTGTGCGGGCCTACAACATTCAACTTGTGGGATTCTTGCCCCATGGAAGCCCAAGCTAGGCTTGTTCTCCCAAAAATGGCCACCAAACAAGTGTTGATGATTACAGTTGCGTGAGACATCCTCTAGGACACAGACTGAGTGAGTCGACCTGTGAGGAAGCCCATGAGTTGGGTGTGCCCATGAGATGGGTGTGTTGTTCCTCTTTGAGACAAAGATGGAGTGTTGTGTACCCCTGTGTGGGGTGAGGAAGCCCATGAGTTGGGTGTGCCCATGAGATGGGTGTGTGGTTCCTCTCTAAGACGGAGATGGAACATTGTGTGCCCCTATGTGGGGTGAGGAAGCCCATGAGTTGGGTGTGCCCATGAGATGGGTGTGTGGTTCCTCTCTGAGATGAAGATGGAATGTTGTGTGCCCCTGTGCGGGGTGAGGAAGCCCATGAGTTGGGTGTGTCGTTCTCTTTGAGACGGAGATGAAACGATGTACTGGTCTCCTCTGTGCAGAGAGTTGAGATGTTGTGATACTCCAGATGATTCTCATGTGAGACGCAGTGAGATAGAGATCTGTTGAGAAGGAGGTGCCTGTGGCTGAGCATAGGTGAACGTGATCCTAGTGGCTAAGCACTAGTGAGTGTGATTCTCATGTGAGACGCAGTGAGATAGAGATGTGGACGTCCCTGTGGCTGGGCACAGATGGATGTGCCCCTAGTGGCTGAGCACTACTGGGTGTATGAGATCCCTTGCTATATTGTCCAAGAGTCAGACTTACCTGTAACCCTATTTGTGATGTAAAGGGTACAGGTCGGCCCCACCATAAAGTAAAATATAATTAATGTAAAAGATAATTAATAATTACCATCTTAATTATCTTTTACATTNCGTGATCCTAGTGGCTAAGCACTAGTGAGTGTGATTCTCATGTGAGACGCAATGAGATAGAGATGTGGACGTCCCTGTGGCTGGGCACAGATGGATGTGCCCCTAGTGGCTGAGCACTAGTGGGTGTATGAGATCCCTTGCTATATTGTCCAAGAGTCAGACTTACCTGTAACCCTATTTGTGATGTAAAGGGTACAGGTCGGCCCCACCATAAAGTAAAATATAATTAATGTAAAAGATAATTAAGATGGTAATTATTAATTATATTTTGAGTTATTAAGGTCGACCCTATTGTGCCAATAGACACATCATTTGATGTGATAAGTCTTGTATAAATAAAGGTGAATCCCCATTGAGGAAACACACTTATCACTGTTTCATCTCATGATTTCAGAAGTTGTGGTCTGAAAATATGAAAATTACAACACCCTCTTGTGTGCTTGGTGATGGTGTGGGAGGTCTTTCTCTTGAGAATATAGCAAAGGATTGGTTGGGCTTTCTCCCCTTGTTGAGAAGGGTTTCCCAGGATACTTCTTGTGTTCTTGTGCATGGTTATTCTTCTTGTGATCTTGGTTTGCTACAGTAGTTATGGTTCAGTTTATGCTAAACAGTAAGACAATTAAAATTGCATCAGCTTACCATAAAATCAACAGCAAGGTCCTGCAAAACAAAAGAGTACGCCCTCCAAAGATCTCAAGTCAAAGATATCATGACAAGTGTAAACTGCATCTAATAAGCAAGGCACCTAAGCATGTGCATCGAAGCTACCTCATCAATTTAAACAAATTCTCAAAGACCCTATACAATTGACCAAGTTTAAGTATGGGAGGGGTGTCATAAAAGTCCTATTGGATAGACCAAAACCCTCAAGTAGGGGATGCTCCCAAGGATGGCCTTTCAAGGTTATGTAATGAATGATGAGGTGGAAAGGGATTTAGAATTCATAGGTCAATGAGTTTCATGACATACAAGGGCTCATATTATCTCATTTATGGGTGCCTTGTAGAGGGTGTGTGGCACCTTCATTTGCGATGCACTTTTTCCAAGCCCATCGTCTTCCCATTCTTTCTTCTTATATTTCTTTCATGTTTTAAGGAACAAGCTGATGGTCACTGTTCTGATAACGACAGTGTCATTCACAAATACCTCGCGGAAATGAGAAGGCTGGGTCGTGATGAGATCCCCTTTCTCTCAGTTGTGTAACTGAGAACCACTACCTTGGCTTGGTGACCAGATGATGGTAATGTCATACCGCTAAATACCCATGATCATGATAGGTCGGCTCGTGATGAGACCTCCCATCCTCCAACTAACCCCTTAAGCATTCACTATCATTTATTTTTGTAGGTCCCCCATTTCTTATAGAGAAGCGCTTCATTGCTTTCTCGGGGATCCCTGGGTGAAGCATTTGGAAGGTCTGTATTTAGGCTTTCGTCTTTTTAGCCAACAACAATCCCTCTGGGACTTCAACCCCTTCTTCCCATGAAATGAGGTACATGCCCTTCTTGGGTCACTAGAGTCAAAGGGCCTAGAAGAAAACAATATGATGGGAGTGTAGTGAGCGGAAAGTGGTAAGTATGGTCGGGAATGGTACGATAACCCCTTAAGGGACCCCTAGTCACAAACCTTCCCCAAAGGTTGGCCACTTACTAGGAAATCTATGACACTCATCAAGGTGAAACATGGTCAAAAGCATAATGTCCAAGCAGGCGTTTTATAATCAAAAGCAACTTAAATACAACATCTTTAAAGGCCTCAAATATTAGGGTGATTACCTGCCACAATACCTGACTTGTACTGTATGGAGCAAGACCCATCTACCTCTAGAAGCTAGCTGGCGTGGTGGATGCGTTGACAATGGATCAGAATGTGGTGATAGAGAAGGCTTCTGTATGTCCAAGTGGACACTGCTAGTTATGCGGTCTCTCGACACTCCATGTCTGCAACCTGAGGGCCTCGAGACATCATCTCCTTAGTTATCCCACAAAATAGGGATAACATTTGGCTCCTACTTGGAGACATGTGCTTGCCGTAGAGTGCATGAGAACCGCAACATCTCTTGGTAGACCTGTGCCTACA
>JASDQU010880564.1:43288-57890 GCA_032191745.1 Picea mariana
GTGAGTTCTAAAAGGAGTGTGATAGTCCTAAGGTTGGAATGGTGATTAGAGAAAATGGTGAGGTGGGTATTATCTCTTAGACAATGTAAAATGACATAATTATTCTGCCCAGTATTAGCTCAATTGGAGTAGTTACCAATATTCTACAAGAGTCTTTGTAGCAATCAAGAGGTAAGAAAACAAAAGAAATCGCACCTTTGAACATGCTTACTTATTCAATTAAATGGTTTTTTTTATATATTTTGGGGTTGGGATAGGTGGTGATTTCAATTAATGGGTTGTTGTTGGATCTAATGGGGGTTGGGGGGAGTGGAAGTTTTCCAATATCTCTTTAATATCTTGTCAGCGACAATCACATGGGGACAAGAAAGAGGATAGTCCCTTTTCCAGTGGTTTATAAGTCCTTTTAGGTGATTGTGAGTTGTTATATGGGGATGGAACAATGAAGGAGGGGACTCATCAATATTATCTAAATCCCCATAATGATATTTTATATGGAATTAGGGTCGGGGGGATTAAGGGGGGTCTGGGTTTGGACATGGTTTGTGGATGTAAAAACATTGAAAGAGGTAGGAAATCTTATTTGACTTTATCCCAACAAAAATCAGTGTATTAAGTTCAAGTCAATAAACAAAACTCACTTTTTTGGGTCTTCAAAGCAAATACCCCATCATTGGGTGAGCCATGATTTGTCTCTCACTAAATAGTAGAGGAATGGGAAGCTCCTTAAAAAGGATTTCCTTGAAGAATATTTTTGATGTGAATGGGCCAAACATCATATTATTATAGGAATCAATGGGTAAGGGAGGGAAATTGTGGATGAATTGATGAAAGTTCTTAAGGGTTTGGATTTTACATTTAATTATTCAAGGAGTCACTCAAGGAGGGATTATTATTGGTTGGATGAAAAGAGTACTATTTTTCTCTATTTTTTTTCTCTGTGGATAAGGCTTGGTTACAAAATTATACTTCTTGATATGAATAAGAAGATTTTAGTTATAAAAATATATGGACCTTATTTAGAAAGGGTGGATTTACAGGAAAGTTTATTTACCATGTCCTGACTAAGAGAAGATCATATAATCATGGGGGGAGTTCTAAAATTTTCATTAGAAAGAGTTGATATTTTGGGCTCATCATCTCGGGGTTATGCCCTATTAGAATTTCTCCTAAGATTGTTGGAGGAAAAAGGTATTTATGACATTGATCCTATCAATAACAGTCTTACCTAGAGATACAAAAGAGTAGGTGAGGCAAGGACACCTAAGATATTGGATAGTTTCCTTATTTATAAATAATTTATATCTGATTAAGATAGAATCAATCCATGGGTGGGAACATGTGGAGAATATGATCATTTTCCTATATATTTGGGAATTACCAAAGCTTGGAGAAAACCTCCCAACCTTTTTGAATTTAATTCCATGTGGTCAGAATAGGAATATTTCAATTAATTGATCAAGCATTATTGGGCTCCTTATGATGGCACATTGAAAGAATCAGTTGTTTTCCAATTTGCAATGAATCTAAAAAAATTAAAATAGGGTGTAGTTGAATGTGCAAATAAAAAAAGGTAAAAGAGGATCGAGGGTTGGTGACTGTGTTAATCCCTAGAAAAATTCCCATGTAAAGCCCTAGATATTGAGTTTTTATATTTATGTTGTTATATAAGTATTTTTGGCTAGACCCTTTAATTGTAATTGTACCCTTTGTGTCTTAGCTATATACCAAGGAGACCTAGTTTTGGTATAATCTTATCTTGTACATTTGTGATATTGTAAAAGGAGGTTCCCCCATCAAAGAGGCTTCACATTCATTAATATCTCTCTTTATCAAGGCATGGAGTTAATTCTCTCTATATATTCATGCTATTTTTGGTGTTTGATGCATAACATTTGGTATCATAGCATACGATCTTGGGGTTTTTCTCCTTTAAGTGAGTCATCTTAGCATTTTCACTAAAAAATACTCAAAGAAGTTTCAGACTTTGAAATGTGTAAGATACTGGGAATACATAGAGAAGTACTTTTGGTAAAAAATTTAGGTCTTGAATCATTTTTATTTATTAGATATAGCCTATGGAAGTTAGAGTTTTTTACTAGTCTTGAAATTAGTCTCAAACGAGTCATCTCATAACTTTTTTGAATGAAGTTTCAGGCTATGAATTTTTTATGAGTTTGAGGAAACATATTTAAGTACATGTGGTAGAAATTTTGGGTTTTAAGACACTATAATTTCATAAATACATACTATGTAAATCAAGGTATTTTTCCTAGTCCTAAAACTAGTCTCAAACAAGTGCTCTTGGTATAACTATCATATATAAATCTTGGAAAGTCCAAATTGAGTTCCACTAGTTCCTTTGGAAAAAATAAATATCCTAGTATTTCAGGTAAAAATTTTAGAAACATATATGAAATATTGGACATGTTGAATTCCATACAAGTTTTCTATCTGGAAAGGGAAAAGAATCAACAAGTTTTGGGAATATTACCATAACTTTCACTTGACATCAAATTTAGGTTAAACTGTTGGAATTGTAGAGAATACATATCAGAGTACTACATGAATAAATTTGAACTTAGAAGGGCCAAAATTTCAAATATATATCAGGACAAAGGTGTTGGGTATGCGTTATATTCTTTGCACGACTAGATGTAGTGTTTGTGTTGCACCAGGCATGGGGGTTTGTGGGCAGCACCCTCGGAAAAATAATTGGTGTTTTTTGCATCCATTTTTGGGTGGTTTTTAGGCACATGGTTTTCTTCAATGGTTTTCTAATTATGGTTGTTTATTAATCTGGGTCAATGGATTAGGGGTTTTGGATGTCACAGGATATTATATACTGTATTGTATTGTAAACAACAAAGATATGATGAATAGAATATTAGAGGTGTGGCTTTAAACATGTTGTTGGTTTTTCCAGTTTGGGTTTCCAGGGAAAAAATCTTTGTGTAATGTGTGTGTGTGCCATTGTATCTTTTCTATTTTTATTGAGAATATATTTGCAGTAAATAATTGTACAAGGTTAAAATATACATTTGGTATCAGAGAAATTATTGGCTTCAGGGGAATTCCTTTATGGTCAGGGGTTTGGATTGATTATGTGATAAGTCTTGCTGCAATGGGAGATCTATAGTATTGATTCTTTAGGTTAAATTTAATGGAAAAAGTTTTGAGTTGTGGAAGCTCAAGATGGAAGATATGTTGGTAGACAAAGATCAATTGATCATAGTGGATCCAAGTACTACACCTACAGGAACATCGACATAATACTAGAAAAAGTTGGATCGAAAGGCAAAGAGAAGAATATGATTGTGTCTCTCATATTCAGTAATACTAAATGTGTCAAGGGAAGCTACAGACAAGGAATTATGGGATAAGTTGGGGAATTTGTATCGGTCTAAGTGTCTGCTAAAAAAATTGTTCACACGGAAGAATTTATATAACATGAGGATAAAATATGGAGACTCGGTGTTGGCACAGGGGCAGACCCAAGGTTCAACGCTCAAGAGCACACCAACAAAACCCTAACTACCAGCCCTTTCGGCAAAACCTGCGAAGAAGATGAAGTCTCACCCAAGGTAGAGGCAGGGGTGGTTGCAGGACTCAGATGTCTGCAACCTTAGCTGGGACACTGATCTGTGATTATATCTTTTACAGGGCACTTAGCATAGATCCTTCATCAATATTTAACCCGTATGGTACTTCACAGATAACACAGAGCATCGCAATGAATACTTATACTAAAGATGATTCAATACTTAGCCACAAAAATATGGGTTAGATTCAACAGATCAAGCACTAAGCATCTTATATATCAGATCTAACGTTCATTCATATATCATCAGCATAGAGTATAACTAGATCTACTTAATCACATCAAGCACTTAGCCAGGAAAGAGATAAACACATTAGAGCGAAGCACAAAGCACTATACACATAGTTACCATGGTTCACCCCCACCCTAGGGATACATACACAAAGTCTTCTTTATATTATCTTGGTCAAGTAGTTACAACACAGAGCTTCAATGACCCTTACTTCACACAGGACAGAAGATCTGCGCAGCTCGCTAGATCCTTCTTCCTTTCTCTTCAGCACAAGACTACAACAACTTGCACTTAGCTTTCCGATCTCATGCACAGAGCACTCTAATATACATCCGATCACACAGATCCAGTTACTATCACTAAGATTTCAGTTATACATCACATAGATGTACTACATTACTATCATTCTCCTCTATTTACATTGCCTATTTATAGATTACAAAATGGGCCTAAGCATGGGTAAACCCACAGGCCGACATCCCTTTCCCGTTACATCAACCCAAAACCCTAAAATGGACCCAAAAATAGGTCTTGCTTCCTTAATTTCCGCTTCGTGTTGTGCTCCTTCCTTGGCAAGCTATCGTAGTCCCAAAAGTGGTCAAGGGCCAACAGGCCCCCAACACTCACCTGTGACTCATCCCGAGTCACTTAGGTCTAACCAATTCTGCTTCGGACGCCTCGAGCTTGGCTCGAGCTGCTTCGACCTGCTGCAGTGCGACGGCCTCTTGTTCAATAAATTCCTGGATTATTGTGTCATTGAGTGGTCCTTCCAGGCATTGTTCTACAGTGATGACAAACTGTTTGAGTTTAGATCCCTGGCTTTCAAGTTTGGCGAACAGTTGGCATGCCTTCTCTTGGATTCGTTGCAGTCGTTGAGAGACTTCTATTACTTTACTTTGCAGTGTGTGTACTTGTTGTTGGGATGTGTGTTGTTCTACGAACCTATTCATTCTTTCGACTGGGGTCACGGACTTCAGCTGTGCTTGTAGCACATCTGCATGTTGCTTTGCTTCATGGAGTTGTGCCTCCAATGTCTGCAATTCTAGATTCTCTGTGAGGGTTTCATAAGTCTGGGTGCTTCTAGTGCTTAGTTGCCTACATTCCGAAGACAAGGTTTTTAATCGGTCGACTGCACTTCAAGCAGTGGCCTCTCTTAGATCTCTTATCTCTTGGGGTGTCTCAAGCACGGTGCAGAGATCTAGATCCATGATGCACTGTTGAAGTTGTTGAATTACTTCTTCCATTTGGGTCACCTGTCGTGGGAGACGATCTTCCATCTTCACTTCTATGATCGTCACAGAGCGCAATGCTTTGTGAACTCTTTCCTGTACTTCAATTTGCTCTGCTAGCAACTGGTCCTTGCTCTTCTGTAACTATGCTTTTTCCTCCTCCCACTTTTCTTGTAAGGCAAGCTGCTCCTATTTTTCCTTCCTCTGTTTTTCTCCATGTGCACTCTATTCTTGCGCCAAAGCCTGGGTGGCTTTTCTTGAGCTCGTCGAAGGCGAGCTTTGAATTTCTTGGTGATCTGGCATAATTGAGTGGGCTCATCTCCTGTTCCTGGTATTTCCATTGTTAAGGGTGTCGTAGAAACTGATTGGCTGGACCGGAGTGCCTGCTGCACTTCTTTGAGTTCGCTCGTGATCTGGTGGAATAGATTATCCTACTTTGCTTCTTGCTTTTCTGTGAGCTCTAGTGAAACATCATTCAGTGTGGCAATTAAGAAGTCGAAATCATTCAAGGTAAGGGTAGTTTTAAGCGTGGTCTGGGTGGCCTTAGCTTTCTTTCGAGATGAGGGATTTGGTGGGGTTATATTCCTTTTCTTGGAGGGATATTCCTCATATCTAGGTGGAGTAACCTCGCCTTTGTTCTGCTCAACTTCTATGCCCCCTAGTTCTTCGTCATCACCTCCCTTCACAGGTGAGAGTGAAGTAGTCTTCATGGATGTGTTGTGGATATCTTGAACTTCCACATCCTTCTTAGTCTTGCACGGTCCTAGTGTATCTGGCATAGCTTCATGGATATCTATGTCGGACATCTCTACGAGGTATGTTGCAACAAGGAGGTCTGCTGACCATTCCTTGGTAATCTCCTCAAAGTCATCTTTTGTCATCTTGTAATATGACTAGAGTTGTTGTTTGTGCTCCTCTGCATGCACTGTGATGTAGGTGAAGTGATGATCTGCACTGAATTTCATCAAAGGTCTAAACCTATGAAGTGTGTTGGGTGTGATGCGTGGTGTAGACTGAATGAAAATTTTCAACTAAGTGTAGTAAGTGTGGAAGATGACATTAGACTGCCACTATTTGTTCATGTTGCTGGAGTACCACAGCGTACAAAACTTCGCGGCCAGTGGTTCAAAGGGTTCGATCTCTCGAAAAGTGGCTCCCTCGAGCAGTTCCCAAGAAATGAAAGCGATGAGTATGAGAAACCAGCTAAAGTGGAACTGATACCCTTGGTCTTGCGCTTGTCTGTAGTCAAGCTCTAGCTGATTTATAAGGTATTTTGCCCAGTTCATTTGTAGTCCCTCTGCGCACTTCCCTACGAGGTCAACTACAAATCCAGTCACCTATGTAGGTGTTCTTTTTTAGACTAACTTTCCTGTGATCAGCTGGAAACCAAAGCGCACTGTTGCATTCTCAATGGAGGATACCTTGTAACCTCATGTGCCTTTCTCCAGATCGCCATATGTGTCTTTTATTCGTTGAGCGAGAGCATGATCTGTGGTCTTTCTCAGGTAAAATTCCTACAGGTCAGGGCCCTGCATGCTTAGCCCAGTGATCTGGTTGATCAGAAATGGATCCATAGTGATGTGGCGGTCCAACCATAGGTATCCTCTGTGGTAGCAGGACAAAAACAGTCTAACACATGCATTTACTTCCTGATGCCTCCCGAAATGTAGAATCTTCATTACGTTGAGGAGGGTTGACTGTGCAAGGTTATGGGTCCATTGTTGTGGTACAATCTTGGGGTTCTTTCCTTTTTTAATAGTCAAGTACTTGTGTGGGGATAGAATACTGTAAACCTTGCGATCTATAAGGTTAAAATCACTAAATTCTAGCACGGTCTGTGGTCTTTCTCAGGTAAAATTCCTACAGGTCAGGGCCCTGCATGCTTAGCCCAGTGATCTGGTTGATCAGAAATGGATCCATAGTGATGTGGCGGTCCAACCATAGGTATCCTCTGTGGTAGCAGGACAAAAACAGTCTAACACATGCATTTACTTCCTGATGCCTCCCGAAATGTAGAATCTTCATTACGTTGAGGAGGGTTGACTGTGCAAGGTTATGGGTCCATTGTTGTGGTACAATCTTGGGGTTCTTTCCTTTTTTAATAGTCAAGTACTTGTGTGGGGATAGAATACTGTAAACCTTGCGATCTATAAGGTTAAAATCACTAAATTCTAGCACGGTGAGCTTCTTCTGGTCAGCATGAACTGCGCACACCCCTTTCGGGAGGTATGCAGTTACTAAAACATAGTCGAAGTCTCTAGGTACAGTGTATTGATTCACTGTTATGCTTAGTGGTGGGATATATTTAGGAAATATGCTTGGGATCATCTTCACAGTGGCGAAGTCATTTCCGAGCTTAGATCATCTTTTCGAAGGCGTTCGGATTGGTCCTGCTCGAGAAGTGGAGGGGGAAGATGGCAGTGTGCTCGAGTATGATGCCTGTACACCTATAGACATTCCACATTCTGACATGACTCTCTCAGGCATTAAATCAATTAGAACTTCTTCAACAATTTTCTCAGTAGCACCGAGCTTGTCCGACATACAAACTTGGGTCAGCTGGCTCGGGTGCAAAAGGAATTCAGAGACTACAGTGAATAGTAAGGCAATGATATTAGGGTAAGTAAATGTCAGGGTTCGCGCTCAAATTCTCAGTTAGCAAAAAGTATTCTGGTGCGTGGCGTGATGGGTTAAGTAGGAAATATCAGTAATGGTCTGCTTGCAATGGACATGGGGCCTTCATTAACTCCGTTCTATCCATTCTGGTGCTATCCAATGGTCTAGTGGTAACCCATAATGTATTTTTGATCCATTTGGAGTGGCGATCGAATGGGTATATCAGTTCCAACGGCTATATTGCTTTGTCATGGCGAAGTACTCTATGTCATTGTTCTAATATCTCGGCAAAGCTCCAATTCTTCAATTCTTCTTGTTGCGAAGTGTCCTCTAGAACCTCTTGTAACCTTACAGTATTAGTCCTTTTCTTTCTTAACTTCCTAGCCTTCTTCCCCATGAGCTTCGTCTCAGTAATGCTTTTACCATTCTGATGTTTATCTTCTGTGGTCTTAGTTACTTCACGTTGTTGAAAGTCTTTCCTAGGGTTCCTTGATAATACTTCTTCTGTATCAAAAATAGGTAACTCGATCTTCTGTGGATCCTCAATTGTTCTCTTAGCTTCGACATCAGAGTTGCTAATATTAAACATCTGCGATATTCTCTTCTATTCTTCAATCAAGTGCATGATCCTTCTAGTCATAAAGTCTTTTAACTCTTGCTTCTTCTATTCCGAAACTTTTTCTTCCTCTTTTCGTCTGGCTTGTTCTCTATCAATCCATGGTTTTCCTATGAGCATGGTAAATCGGGTGCTCTCTTCAACAAATTTAATGATCTCAAAGTCTTCCTTTGTCGAAGTTCCATTGACAATCATAGGTATCTAGGTGAGCCTTCCACATAGGTTTACTAGCTTTCCTCTAAAGAAACTTGTTCCTCCTAGGGAAGGGATCATGGCAGGCTTTCCTATAGCTTCCCAAGTTCTTTCTGGCATAATGTTCACTTGTGTTTCTTCATCAAGAGTACAGTCAATGTCAAAGTCCCCTATTCTTGCTTCGATTTGCTCCTTTTCTTTGCATATCTCTGATAGCCTAACATGTCGGTGGTCATTCAAGGTATCTTTCATCTATAGCAATATATTTTATAATTCTTTATGGGTTTCTACTATAATCTTGGTCTCTTGATCTCCTTTAGGGTTTGCTTGCTCTATATTCAGCTTCTCGATCCTAACAATCATTCTAGGGCAATCCAATACTTCATGGTCCATAACCTTACAACAAAGGCAACTAGGTATTCTCCCAGGGAATTCCTTAGCAAGATGCCCCGGTCTTCTACAACTATAACAAAGGGTTAATCCTCTCTTTCGTTTAGATGTTCCCCAACTCCTTTTGTACTGCGCACCAAGATCATGGTGGCTAGCCTGCAAAAAACTCTTTCTAGGAGCCTGCATCCACTTGTTTGTCCAAACATTCTTTCGATGCATAGGTATAACATATCTATTACTATACTTATGAGATCTATTCATATTGAACTTTCTTTCATATATTAATGCCCTAGTTTTGAAGCTAGGACAGAATCTATCAAACATACATAGATCCATGCTTTAGAAACAAAAAATTTCACTTGTCTTACTTCTATAGAGCACAAAGCTTTCAAATCTAAAAAAATTTGACTATTCTTACCGTTATCAGAGCACAAAGCTTACATATCTTACCTCTTTTCTGCAGATCTGACCTTTTTCCTTCAGAAATTTCCACTTTTACTTTTCTTAAAGCATAGAGCGTTCAAATATCACTTATTTTCTTCGGTATCAACCTCTTTCTTGCAGATCTGACCTTTTGCCTTCAGATCTGACCTCTTTTTCTACAGATCTAACCTTTTCCCTTCAGATCTAACCTCTTTTTCTCGGCACAAAGCTTTGTAGGTAAAGTAGAATACTGTGCACTAGGGCAACAGATCTATGCACAGAGCTTAGATCACACAAATCTTTTTCTTCTTTTGTTCCCAACAATCACAGTTCCTGTCCTGACAACATAACTGTTATCGCTCTGTAAATTTCCTAGACGTTGTTAGAAAAGAAGAAATTTACGGGAGGTAACTTTATCCAACCACTTCGGAGCTGGGATCTAGCCCTACCAGTTTCAGAGAGGGATCTCTCTGTATGATTTAGATATGTTTCAAATTTAAAATATTAGGCTAGGTAAATAAAATATGTTGGTTTTGTTTGTTGTAGTTTTCGTTGGGTTGGCTGAGAGAGTTTACACATCCATTGGGATATGGGGTCTGTATCATGAAATAAAATCTAAACAAGAAAGAAAATAAACTTTTCACAGGGCGAGATAATGTAATCGCTGGATTCTTTTAGTAGCATAAATGAGAAATAGCATAAAAAAGGTGAGAATGTCAATTACAACAAAGAAGCAATTAAGAATTTCTTTATCGTAAAATCAGAAGATGAAACACTAAAATCTTTTAAAGTCAGAAACAGGGTATACAAAGATAAACCCTGCAACATTCATTACTTTCAAAGATTAGTTCTAGCAAACAGTGTGATAACTAAGCGAGAATAACATTTAACTTAGAAAAGAAAACATCACCAGTGAATACACGCAAGAATCCTGTAAAAATGCCTCTTTGTATTAATGGAAGATCTCTTGAAAAGTATTACAGTCTGATAGCTCGCAGGGCGTAAAGATCAACCCTCAATACTTCGAAAAGTGAAGTATTTATAACCCAAAATTACAAACGATCTTGTCATTAAAGATCAGGACGTGGTAAATCTATTTTTAGCCTAACTAGCTTAACAAATTACAGAAATCTAGGAAACTGTTTGATGATGTGTCGCAACTGCATGTTGTTTTCTGTGTGGACCGTTGGTGAGGCCTTTGCATGACCTCGTCTGACTGGACAACTGACTAGGCTAGGACATCTCATCGATTACTCGATCAGGTCGCAAAGTTCTTCCCATCGAAGATGACTGGAAACACTAACCTTGAGTAACCTTCGGTAGGCTTCAACCATCTCTGTGTACTTGGAAAAAGTAGGCTTGGTGATGAAGATATACGGAATCTCATGTTGAATGATGATGTTCAACTGAAGTGCATCTAGGAATGCTTTGCCAGTGATGCTACCTTGAATCCCTGAAAATTTTGAACTATCCTTAGCCACATCGGCTAGTCTCTTTTTGTAATCTGGGAGCGTCATCAATTTGTCATTTATCACCTTCAAACCAGGAATACCTTTCTTCTGTAGGGCCTCAATCTTGCTGAAAAACCTTTGTACCCCTAGTTCCATGGCCTGAACCTTTTCTTCTAGCTGTAGCATCAGTCCTCTCTTGGTCAAGACTCTTTTGACCTCAAGGATGGTCTCTGTTCTATCCTCAATTCTCAGCTCTTCCAACTCCTCTCTGGTTTTATAATTCAAGAATTTGATGATTTCATTAGCCTGTGTGGGCATCTCTCCCAGTTCTGATTTGATCTTCTCGATGGCTTGTTTACTTCTCTGCACCAATTCATTTTTCTCAAACATAATCTGTATCATTGGCCATATTTCGTTCATAGACTTGGTGATGTCTGTCCAGACACTTTCTTTGACTTTGGCCAGTGTTTTACCTTCCACTGTTTGTTTCCAGAGTTGTTGTAGCTCTTGTTTGAGCTGGTATGACCCCTATTTTTCCTTGGAGAAACTGGTTTGATAAGAATATTTGAGTTCCTAAAGGTTCTCAATCTCCTTTTTGAGCCTGCTAATCTCTGGCTCCTGCAAATTCATCTCTTCCATAGATTTGGCCAATTCAACCGTCTTTTCCAGAGACGTCAGTGGATTCGTCGATGGGACTTCTGCTAGTGATGATGTGCCCACTCCTGAGAGTGGAACTGCACTCAATGGAATGAATTCCATGGGTTTCAACTGCTCTTTCTCTTTCACTAGCTTCTCCATCTCGGCTTCCATCTCCTTCAGTTGTGCATTATGTTCCATGATCAACTTAAGCATCTCATCTTTTTCTCCTTCTGTCTCTGCTATTTCCTTTTCCTACGAGTCTACTGTTGGTGGCAGCTTCAATTGTTTCCTCAAAGATTCGATGTCTGCATTTTTCTTCTTGATCATCTCCTTGACTGCTTTCACATTCGAGGGATCGTACCCAATCTTGAGGACCGGATCCTCCAATGTCTTGATCCTGTTGTCCTTGGCAAAGGATGATATCTTCTCCAACTTCAACTATGTCTAAACGTTGTTCAGAGACACTTGTAACCGGGAGGCAGTAGTGGAAGCATGTGCCAACGTGGAGAAAACCATTTCTCCAGTTTGCCTATGTAGATCCATTTGATCGACAGGATGCACGTCTTTGGTCTAAAATTCAAAGGTTGCCCTTTTATAGTTAGTGATTACCTTTGGGTCTGGCACCTGTGCTTGGAGAAATGCCATGTGCATTATTCCCTTCTCCGTGTCGAACGCCGATAATAGCCTGTGTTGTGCAGTTGACGTCTACTTCCAGAATTGGGCGTATGTGTTGTTGGTCAGAGTTTGATTCTTTTTCTTGATCAAGTCATATTTCTCAAAGATGATCAGCTTTGGTCCTGTCTTTCCTGGCTGGTTGATTGGTGGAGTATCTGTAGTCTTCTCTGATAACACAGTGGTTATAATCTACTTGCTTCTTGTGTTAAGGAGCGACTGATCAACCTCTGTCACTGTAGTAGATGGAATTTCCTTTTCTCTAGCTGGGTCAGGAGCTGGACTGGTTTTTGGCCTCTTGGTATGCAGTCGAAATTCTTCTAATGATACTTCAGTGATAGGAGGTGACAGATCCTGCTTAGGCCTTTTATCCTTTGGAGCTTGTGGTGTGGTTGTCTATGATACAGTGACCGGGAGGACCTGTTGTTCTATTTCAACCAAAGTGTTTGGTTCCCATTCTGTCTGGTTTGCAAATTTTTCTACCTCAGGCCTAGATTCATGGACATACGAGATATTCTTGTTTTTTATCCTCATCTCTGAAATGATCCTGCACGGATTGTAGTGCCATGTGAAACTCATAAAGAATTTCATTTCCTTTAATAGCCTATCTGCTTCCTCCCTGACACCTTGATTGTTGTAGATGAAAGACCCAATCTTCCCTTTGATTCTGAGCTGTTGCTTCTTCTTTAAAGACACAAAATGAATATCATCCTAGTTTATCATCTGCCTTATGTATTCTAGAGAAAAAATTCTGACAGGTAAGTATTTGGGCAGTTTATATGGGGCCAACTTGCACCCATAGACTCTGATCTCAGTGTGATTTTGGTACAGGTACCAATCACTAGTCTTTGTATGATCTGAGAGATGTAGGATCCTCTGAACTTCATCATTAATCTTGGGTTCGGATCTGCTGCTAAGCATACTCACCACTGAGTGGTATAATTGATCAATGAATCACTTGAAACTAAATTCCATGGAGTTATGTCTGAGTAGGGAAGTCCATGCGGTTACTTCCTGGGGTCTACCATCTCCGTCCATCTTCTGCATGGAAAAAGAAAATTTGTCCTCTTGGAAGAAAACGAATAGGTATGCCAGTATTGAAGAATACAGGAACATGCCTTCTGTGGTGAAATTGACAAATTACTCATGAATATTGTTCGCCAAGAACATGTTGAAGTCAAACTATGTAGTAGGCTTCTCATCGGTGGAGAAAATAGACAAAAATTCCAGGATGGGTTCATCTACCCACTGATTTGAATAATAACCCAACAAGGCGCATAGGGACGTGATAACCTAGTTTCCTTTGGTTGAGAACATGGAGGAAGGATAAGGGGGATTTGTAGCGGGGAGCTAAGCGGATTCTGGAAGAAAAAGCTCAAATATTTGAGCTCTTTGAGGAAAAGTCATCTTCTGGTATAACTTTGTAAGTATTTCAAGGTTAAAAGGTGATGTGGAGTCGACTCATGATATTTGCAGTATTTGGTCGATGTTTTCTGGCATGATGAGGAAGAGAACTTCCCCAGATGAGGATATGATGGCTCTTTGCTCGGGAATATAGTGGGCGTGGTACTTGAGGGCGAACTTTGGGAAATGGTGAATCTGGGGGAAGAGATACAGGGGTAGGTTGGACTCCCAGAGTCCAATTTCATCACTCTGGTCCAGGAAGACTTCTTTAAGCCATGATTGAAGGTCTGCGAAGTCGAAATCTCACTTAGTGTCTGCGATTAAGTAGTCTTTGTTGGCCAGTGGAATCTTGTCGAGGTCGAGAGGAGGCGGGAGAAATGGATTCTCCTCTCCTTCTGTTCGTTTTAATTTTGGCGCCATTACTATAACAATACCTGCAAATAAAACAATATTAGTGGGGGCGACTATAGATGGGGGTGACTGACTATAAAGGAGAATAAAATGGGGTAAATTCTCTGGTGCGATGAGTGGGTAAATGATGAAGAAATGAAGAGTGAGGGTAATTTTGAGTAAACGGGTATCCGCTGGGCGCGAGGGACAGGTCAACTGGTTAATGGATAAGTTATCCAGTAATAAATGGCCAACGGGTCATTTAGAATGTGGGATGGCAGGTGACAACGACTGAGGGATACAGATGGGTGATGTGGCGATTATCGATTGGAGGAAAAAATCATGGTGAGGGGACTTGCCACGAGTGAATAAGGGAGAAGGACTGACGAATTTATGGGATGTGACTCTTTTGGGAAGGTGGATGATGACGTTAGGAGGTGATGTGGTATGTCAGGCAGGAGGCGGTGGGATTCAGGACCAGTAGACTCATGCCACGTATAGATAGGGGGCCTGCCAGAGTAAGATTCCTTTCCGGACCCCCCCTCCACCGTTAAAGGTAGATCAGTCGGGGGGGTCCAAAAAATACCTTGGGTCGTCGATCTGTGTGCTTTCCTTTGGACCGCAGATCTGTGCACGCTCTTTAACACACATTATAGACTGCCCCCCCCTCCATTAAAGGAAGAATGGACGGGGGTGTCCAGAATCCAATACAGACCATAGATATAAGCATCAAAATTTGGGCTGTCC
>JASDQU010880564.1:64433-77087 GCA_032191745.1 Picea mariana
GGAGTAATTTATCTCTGGAGCAAAGTTACCCACTGGTGCTTCTGATGATGTTGAAGTTGTTAAATGGTTTGCAAAAAGACATGGGGTTATTGCTATCCCCGGTGGTGCTAGTGGAGGACCAGGGTATGTTTGTGTTTTATTTGGGAATGCTTTCGGCAATATTATTCAAGATGTGAAACTTGTGAAGATCATCATTTACTTCAGTTTTTGGGGTTATTGGGCAATATGCAAAATGCCAAGATAAGCTAAACAGAGTGCTCTGCGATTTGAGAAGGAATCTCTACAGCTGGAACTTTCCTTGACAGAATAGCTGGCGCCCTCTGCCACTTCCTAAATCCATGCATGTGTAACGCACTCATAAATTCGTGCATGTGTAACATAGGGGGGAAACTGTTTGTTTGAAAACCCAATAGCTGACATCAAAGTATTTAAATTCATGCATAACGCAGGGAAACCGTTTGGCAAAGTTTATGCAATCCCATGACACGAATACAAGCAATCTTAGACGGATTGATTATGTAAAAACATGTCTCATCCTCTGGAAATATTCTTAAAACCGTTTTATAACTTTTGGGGCGAAAAGCCACGCATTCCCAGAGGTTTGGAACGTTTGTAAAGAGATGCCACGCATTGCCAGAGATATGGAACGTTTGTAAAGAGATGCCACGCATTGCCAGAGATCTGAAACGTTCTGTAAAGAGATGCCATGCATTGCCAGAGATCTAGAACGCTATGTAAAGAGATGCCATAAAGGGTTGGAAAAACGTCATATGAGAGCTTCCATGCTCGAGAAGGAATAGAAATGATGTAGAGAAATAGGTAGAGGGGAGATGAACGGCTACTATGTTTTTTTGAGAAAGGAGATAGACAGAGCATAGACTAGATAGGGGAATAGAACAAGAAATCGAACCTCCAAGCATTTTGTACTGTTCTTATTCTCAATGAAATAGTTAAGAGTCCCATGAATTCGACTGTTGTTGTTTGTAAGTTTGTTGTGGGATATTTATTTCCCAGTATGTGTTGATTTAGAGAACGGCCTGTTGACAGAGAAGGCAGGGCCCCCTTCGATGGAAACATAGCTGTGTATATATGGCATTTACAGTAGACTCTAGACTTGATTTCATCTTTCAGCAGTTTTCTCATTGGTTTAATAGAAGTAGCATTTCATTTCATTGCAACCGAGGGTTTAGCATTATCTTTTCAGCCATTGATTTCATTTCTTCAGTTTTCACATTTAGACTGCTTAACATTCAGAAACTAGTTTGGGTATCTCATGAGATAAAGAAGTTTCATTTGATTACAATAGAAAGTTTCATAGGATGGTTGCTGAGTTGTGTGGAGTGATAAGTAGCAAGAACTTAACTGTTTTCAGTTTATCTTTTACATGCATATACAGAACAGTACCAGTTAGTACCGAGTAGTACATAGTAGTGCAGAGCAGAGTAGAGTACAATAGCTTCTTTCTGCAAGTTTATTTTAGTAGTTCAGAGATTAGTTTGGCATCCTTTAAACCCCCTCTTCAACCCTGCATTTCCTGTGCTGGTTCCTCTAAGTCTACCTTCCCAGGTTGACAATTAAATGTTGATTTACATGGTATATCTGCAGCTTGACAATCCCATATGGGTCTTTCGATGCTTGTTTAATGAGTCCAAGGAAAGAAAACTCATGGTTTTTTCATTTTTAGAGAGTCTGGAAACACTAAAAGAGAACTCCATAAGGTCATTTTTCATAAGTTAGTCTAATGAGACCGAAAAAGAGATAATCTACTGTTCATCAAACATTTTCTTCAAATAATTTTATGAGCGTGAAAAGAACAAGGTCGCTTGACTATATTTCCATGTTTGGGGAGTTAGAAAAGATCGTAATGGATATTCCGTAAGTTTAGTTTTTTGTATTACCAATGCGAGTTCGAAAAAACGACAAAAGATTACTCGATTACATTCTCATGGTTTCACGAGTGTAAGAAAAAATTAATACCATGCTCGAAGTTTTTCCTAAAAAACCTTAAAAGCATCTGTACATAATAAAAACACACAAAACCAATAAAAATTGGTGGACCCCTATCAAATTCCTCGTCCTTAGACCTTTTAATCTGCAATAAGAAACACTTCGCAAAGTTGGTTAGACTTTAAGGCATGGGTAAAATATAAAAAAAAAATTATTTTTGCAATAAAATATGGTAAAAAACAATAAAATAGGCCAAACCAACCCTTTTACCATTTCATTTGCAAATTTACCCAAATAGTGCCCCAAAACCCTCTTTTCTCCCAAATTTCAACTATCAATTTCAGAGCGCCTTGTGTATCATTTTTAGAACCGTCTCCGTAAAAAAGGTAATCTTATGCTTCTTTATCTTTTCATGGTTTCAAATTTTGTTTTTATTGGGTTTTTGTTGAGTTTGGGTCGATTTTTGGGGGGTACATGCGCTTTCAAATTGTTGTAGGCCCACAGTATCGTGAAATGTGACAATCTGGAATCACCGCAGGTGTCTCAAAGACAAGGTGCGATGATGTCGCTCTGCATGAAAGTATAGCCCTGCGATGACCACAAATCAAATTTTGAAAAGATAAAAATAACTAGAAAAACTTCTAAGAATGGATTGTTTATGATTCTAATCTTCTTTTGATGTTCCTTGGCGGGATTTCCTTGGTAAAAATGCTCGAGTGGTGCCAAAGAGAGCATGAGGAAGAATACTATTTTTATGGGAATGACCCGAGCATAGTTATGGCGCTTAGGCAATGTGGATTACTCAAGTTTTTCAAAATTCAAGGCATGAGAGCCCAACTGAGGTTGTTAGAGTATCTGGTTCACATGTGGGATGTGAACAAACAAGCCTTTCGCGTGGGTGTGCATACACTCACATTGGATATAAATGATATATACTTTCTGATGGGGTTGTCTCACCGCAGTTCTTGAGTATCACTCACAGGAAACAGGGGTGGGGGAGAACCCATGGATTACTATGTTGCTCACCATTGTGTGCCAGGTACGGAAAAACATAGTGGCAAGGTGGCCATAAAATATGTTTGAGATTTACCATTGTGGGCCATCCTTTATACCATTACCTGGATGGTAGGGAGTGCTGCTCCCCACATGGCTTTTCAAATCCATTTTCAGTACGCAATAGAGTGCATGGAACCGAGGGTCTTCAATTAGTGTGAGGGTGTCCTGAAGAGAATGAAAAAGAAACTAACAAAGTGTCGAAACGATCGGTTGAAACAGTTTGGTTATGGGTCCCTTTTGGTATCCTTCTCCTTAGAGAGGGTTCCTGTCCTACATCTACAGGTGGAGTGGGGTATACCCGCTCCACATGATCCACGGATGATGAGGTCGGTGGACCTAATGGCTCATCACGGTGTTGTGCCTATCGTCAATTATGACGATGTTTTCTTCCAATGGCTGAGGAATCAACTAATCATGGTGGAGGACTATGCGTACGTTAAGATGGATTTCCATGGGGATCCTGACTTAGCTCTTCCCGAGGGATCTCAGTAGGGGGACATAGGTAAGAAGGAAATTTTAGTTATATGATGTTTTTGATATTTTAATTTTATAAAATGTTTTTTATGTTTATTTATCCAAGACTAATCAAGTGCTCTCAATAATGTAGATGTGGCGCCCTATCATCCTCTAGGATCTTCTCCCATTCAGAGGTAAGGAGAGAGAGGTGCCATGGCAGGAGTGGTTACTGCAGATCTTGAGGTGATTGAGAAAAATCTAGAGGGGTTAGTTGTGAGCATCCCTGATGCCACGATGGATGAACTTCCTGGACACTATCAACGCCATACGGTTGGTGTATCTGCATCTATTGGTTGACTGATCTGTAGAGTAGCACATGCAGTTGTTTGTTACAACGAGAAACAACCTTGATGCTTTTTGTACATGAAGCCATGAGATTCACTATTTTTATATTTTGGTCCTTGGAAAAACACTTTTGTAACTTTTTGTCGTATTAATATAAAGTTCCTACTGACTTACTTGTTTTTTGTAAAATGTGTGATTGGGTTTATAAATGTCTCAAATGTCTGTCTAACACATAACTAGCCAATGCATATGTCAATGTATTTAGACATCTAGGAATATGTTGATACTCAATGTAATCAAAATGTCTTTCCAAGAAGCGAATTTGTAAGTATACCCGTAACAAAGTAGGACTTCAGATGGAATAAATGTTACTCAACTGCAGTACTACTAACTGTGAAACAAGTCATACAATAAGATGACATATGTCAAATGAAATGGCATCAGTTAGAAACTCAATAACTACATTGTATTCTGCAATATTATTAGTTGCACGACCAAGGTAAACACCATGTAGACTGATCAATTCATCCGAAGGTGCATAGATTTCCCATGCAACAGACACTAGGTTTTGAGTACTACGACTAGTTCCATCAATAAAGCTGATATAGGGTAGCGAAGACATCGACATCTAGAAACCAAGAACAATTCAAGGTAAGCAGTTGAAAGGCAGAACCAAAAAATGAAAAATCACACAAGAGTATGATACACTAAAATTCACAACACTCATGCAAAAATAGTTTAAGCATAGTACTTCTTCAAGTAAAGCCCATTTCTGGGTTCACTCAAAGGAATTCCATCATAATATACCATCTCATAAGCCCCTTTCTCTAACACTTGTTTCACAATATAAGGGCTACGCCACATAGGCTCGAATTTACCGACCCCTAATAAGTCACTATCTTGTTCATAAAGGAGAACCAAATCACCCTTAGAAAACACACATGGTTTGACATGCTTGTCATATTGATCTTTGAAATGCTTCTTTTGAGTTTCAATGACTACGGAAGCATCACGACAAGTCTCGTCTAATTGCATCAAATATAATAAACGTTCCTCTTCGGTTGAGATGTTAGGAAGAAGTTCGACAACTAGTTTCAAATATGTGATTTCACATTCAATTGGAAAAATCACTTCAATACCATATACTAATTGGAAAGGTGTGAACCTCGTGGCAGAATTAACAGATGTCTGATAGGTCCATAATTCCTAGAAGAGCATCGTGTGCCATATTGACTTGTGAATTTCTACCATCGGTCGAAGCATAATAGTGATAACTTTGTTGATTTCTTCAAGCTGACCATTGGCCTGTGAAAAGTAAGGGGTTGAGTTTTCATGTCAAAGACCCAACTTCTCAGTAATTTCAGACATCATGAAATTGCGGAAATGAATACCATGGTTAGTGAAGATGTCTTGAGGGACACTAAACCTAGTAAGGATATGATTAAATATGAACAACGTTGTAGTTTTCCCATTATTATCAAATGTAGGCATCACCTTGGATCATTTAGTGAAATAGTTCACGACTACGATGATGTATCCATGCCCCCCGACCAAGTGAGGGTTACATGTCATGAAGTCAATGCCCCATTTAGCAAATGGACCAATGAAAACTATAGGGTGAAGAGGAGCAGGATGGGATCATATCTTATTGTTGTAGGTTTGACAAGAATGGCATTTATGGACGACAATAGTGCAATCCTTAAACAATGAAGGCCAGAAGTAACCAAATCGTAATATCTTTTGGGAAGTGTCATACCCAGACATATGACTGCCACATGATCCAGAATGACAGTCATTCAAAGCTTTCTCAACTTCATCATAGGTGAGACATCGTCGAAAGATGGAATCAATACCATGATGATAAAGGGTATCACCAAAGATAATGTATTGACGGGCTTGATATCGGATACGATGGTTATATACACTAGAAAGATCAGATTGGAAAGTTTGGGTTTGGAGATAAATGATAATTTCTCCATACCATATGTCGTCAGAACTTATCAGAAAGAGTGACTCATCAGGAAAGGAATCCCCTGCCACAGTTTCTATCTCAATAGAGGGAAAGTCACATATCAACTCAAAAAAACCAAAGACTTCTTTGAATTGGTGCGTTCAAACTCCAAATCAAACTCCTGGAGAATAACTATCCATTTACAAGATTCCCCCCCCCCAACAATTGTCGAGTAAGGATGTGTTGCAATCAGAAATGACTATGGTTTTTGCATAATAAGATGTAGTGACAAAAATGTTGGACAACTTGAACAGCTGCCAAGGCCAGTTTCTCCACATGTAAATATTTGGTTTTGGTGGTTGTGAGACTCCGACTCAAATAATAGATAACATTTTCATCATGTGAATCATCCTCTTGGACTAGAACCATAACAATGGTAGAGTCTGAAGCAGCTAAGTACAAGAAATAATATTGACTATAATAGGGTGGAAATAAAAGTGGTGTATAGGTCAAGGCAAGTTTCAAATATTCAAAGGCTTTGTTTGTAGTGTCATCCCATACAAAATCATAACCCTTTTTAAGAAGTCGAGTAAAACCTTTCGTTAATTCAACATAGTTGGGGATGAATCGACATAAAAAGATTTCCTTCATTTGCAAACTTTGGAGTTGGCGTAGTGTGGAAGGAGGAGGTAAATTGAGGATAGCCTCAACCTTCAGAGGGTCCACTCTAATCCCACGTATATACATGACAAAACCAAGAATTCATCCAGACTCCACATAAAAAACACATTTATGTGGATTCAATCGTATGCGATAATAATTACAACATAGGAAAATGGCTCGTAAATGTGTCGGGTGATCTTGACGACGCATAGAATGCACCGATAAATTGTCTAGGTAAGGTTGTACAATGTGCTTAATGTCATGAAAAGCGTAAGACATAGTGCATTGAAAAGTCACACCAACATTTTTGAGACCAAAAGGTAGTTTCCGGTATGCGAAGGTTCCCCAAGGGAAAATAAAAGAAGTCTTATGTTGATCCGTAGGTAAAATATTAATTTGATTATAGCTGGAGAAACCATCCATCAAGGAGAATATTTCACTCTCGGCATAGTCATCAACAATCTGGTCAACAAAAGGGGTTGGATAATTGTCTTTGGTACAAGCTTTGTTGATATCCCTATAATGTACACAAACACGGATCGTGCCTTGTTTCTTCGTAACTGGAACAAGATTGGACACCCAATCAGTCAAAGCCATTGGATAAACAAAAGCGTCTTTAAGAAGTTTTTCAACTTTGAGATTAATAGTAGAAAATTTGCATGGATGTACTGGGAGAAGTCTCTGTCGAACGGGTTCAGCATTTGGGTAAGTCTTAATCTCATGTACAACAATATCCAGATCAATTCTAGGCATTTCTTCATAACTCCAGGAAAAAACGTCACATAATTCTTGGAAAAGAGAATTTTTAAATACAGACCTCATCAATAGAACATGAAGCACATATGTGAACATTTTCCATGACTCTGGGTGTAACATAAATATCAAGAGGGATGGTAGGTGAAATCTTACCCAAGTTCTCTTCATACAAAACATCATGTAAACGGATGGGAAATCCGTTGATAACTCTCTATGGTCTCAAGTTCCAGGAAGAGAGTAGAACGATGATGACCATCATCCCATGGGGTATCTTCCATAGAAATGATCATCAAGATAATTTCATCAGTGTGAAACGCTACATGAAATGGATCTGGAGATGTATCTAAGAGAGAGTGAGGAGAAGGAGTTGTTGATTGAATATCTTGACAAGCCTATTCTACTAGACTCAAAGGAATTTGGTCGCCATAACAAAGACAATCATTAGAGATAGGTACTATCCAAGGGTCGTAAGACTCAGGGATTGCACAACCAGTGGTTGATATCATGTTAATAGAAGTGAAAAAAGGAGGAGGAATATTGGGTGGTGGAATGGTAAAAGTACCCATTAACGATGAATATTTTAAAAGACCCACACTGACATTCCCATAACTGGGAGGTGTTTTCGCAATGAAAGGTACGTTACTAGTACGTGAATCAGAATTAAATAAGGCAAGTTGATCAACAATAACAAATTTTCCTTGGTGCGAGAAACATAACACACAAAAAATAGTAGAAACAACTGCTTGCATGGAATCAATACAACTACGACCAAGTAGAAGGTTGTAATCGAGAGGTGCATCAAAGACCTCAACATTAACCGCTTTGCCTTCTAATGCAATAGACAACGAAGGAAGAACACCATAAGGTTTAAACATTGTACCATTAAAATATTTTAGAGTATTGTGTGACTCGGCAAGGGAAGGAGAGCCAATGGATTTCTAACAAGTGACAGACATGACACAAGTCGAGTCTCCTTCATCAATAACAGTTCGACACATATTCTTAATTTCCACAACAACTTGTATTTGAAATGCTAATTGAGGAGGAAGCCTTGGAATATGATGTTCCAAGTCAAAGATAATCAAGTTTGTATTGGTAGGATCAATTCCACCAATAGACTTTAACAATGCCTTTCGTTGTGTAGGACAACTTTGAAGGACTTCGAGAACCGACATTGTAGAAGGTGCCTACGCAAGGTCTTCTACAATACTGTAGTTTTGAGCAGCACATGCATGAGGATTAAACGACGACTTTCGAACAATGACCTTAGGAGGAGGACGAAGAAATGTATCTAGGCTCGACCATTCGAGATGAAGAGGATCATTAGGAGGTGAAGTTGGTGGAGGAGGTTGAACCAATGGAGGTGGTGAATCATTAAATTTCTCTTTCGAAGGGGAATAATCCTTGGCTCGAGTAGCCACTGCAACTTTGTTCTTCTTGGAGTCACCATTACACATAAGTACATAAGACGTGGCAGAGGGAGAAGGTCGGCCATGAATGACCAATTGGGCCTATTGCTGAGAAGGAAACGATTGTGACAAAATAATGAGTGTAGGAGGTGTCACGGTCCATTGAAGGAACTTAGTAACCTTAGCATGTCGTGAAAAATATTTTGTATAATGATCCTCACCACAGATAAGGAAAGGATAATGAGGTTTGCGCTTGTCTTTGTCATCAACATGGTGAGTCTTAGGTTTATCAGATTGTTGATTATTATTTTTGTCCTCTTTATTCTTACCCTTCCCTTTCTTTTTATTTTGATTTTTACCGGTAGGTGTAGATTGAACCGAATTAACTTCAGGGGTTTTATCGGGAACATGAGTCAGAGGATGAGTATTTTTTGCATTAGGAGTATTATAATTGGGATTGAAATGACTGGCTTATTTATACTGAATCTTAGCGTGAAATGTTCCAATCACGCCATCATCAACATGAGAAGCTACTGGAGGTGTTAGGTTTGGATTCATAGACGGGCTAGGAGCATCAAGGATCAAGTCATATAGCGTGCCCATTTGTGAATAAATGTGATCCAAGTATTGAGCACGACTAATTGCCTGCTCTTCAGTGACAACAACACCCATGGAAACATCACGGGCTATGGGACCAATGAGTGACTTGGTAAACCACTCGACCAATATTTTATTAGGAAGGGGAACTTTTATTAAGCATATTCTCCTCCTCCACTCATGAATATGATTGGAAATGTGTGTAGAAGAGGATTGTTTAAATGAACTCAAAATTTTAGTTCCTGTCTCATATCGTAATGGTAACTGGTAATGCATTAATAAATCCATGGCTAAGTTATTTAATTCATTAAAGAATCCTCGTGGTAACTCAATATACCATTTGGCCGCCGATCCCATAATATTTCGTTGGAAAAGACGTAATCTTATAGAGTCATCCATCAAGGAGTTGGATGAACACCAAAGATGGAATTTCATGACGTGATTATTTGGGTCTTCTCCCGATCGACCATCAAACTTAGTAATGTATGATGGAAATTTAGCAATTATGACGGGCCAATAAGGAGAATGAAAAATAGGATCATTCAAAATCCTAGATAAATCCGGTAAATCCAAATTAGCAAGAAACGACAATTGTCTGTTCACTTGAGGAAACTGGTAGTTTTGAGGAGGTAGTTCTATAGGTATACCAGTAGGACCATAAGAAATATGTAGATAGTTAGAGAGCCCTGTCAAATTCAGTGGTGGAGGATTTTGAGTTGAATATCCAACCTGAGTTGGTTGATTAGGTAATATTCCTTGGAAAGGAGCATCAGACTAAAAATTTTGACCCCAGGTATGACTCATAAATCTTGGATATGTTTGCCTGGGATTAGGGGGTACAAAAGAATGAACTTGAAGACTTTCCCCCCTGATCACTTGTTGATTACATTGGAAAGGAAAATTCCAAGGTTGAGATTGTAATCCAAGGATACTTTGTCCATACACTGGGTTATGGACTCCAACTTGAGGTTGCCCCCCAATTTGAGGTTGACCTCCAACAAGAATTTGAAAACCAAAAGCGACAAAATGACTTGTGCCTCCAACTTTATTGGAGATACTAGGGCCAGGACGATTAGATCCTCCAGGTGAAGGTGGAGGAGGAATTATAGGCCCCCCAGAGAGTACCTGGGTAGGTGTAGGAAAAAAACTATTAGCAAAATTTTACCCAGGAGGAACAAAAAGATTAGATCCTCTGGATGGATTCTGGTCATGATTAGCAATGGAAGTATTCAAAGCGTTATACCCAGAAGGAAGTGATCGATTTTATCTAAGAGGAAGTGGTGTACCAATAGGGGCTTGAGTGATTACCGCACTTCCGGAAGAAACATGCGTAGCTTGTGGGACCATGGTAGAGTTAGCGAGCTGGAGAGGAAGAATTGTGTGAGAACCAACCAACAATTGGTTTGAAACTGTGACAATGTTACTAGTTGTTCCATTAAAATGATCTAAAGGTACAATATAAGTGATGGAATTCATAGGCATATGTGATGCCATAGGTTGATTAGAAGTCATGTGGTGTAGATGACTCATTCCTAGATTTTCAAAAATATCTTATCTTGAAGAAGTTTTCCAAAGAGAACGAACAGGGGGAGAAGAGCTAGGATTAAAAATTCCAACAGTATCAACCAGAGTTCTAAATGACTCACTTTGAAAAAGTGTATCATCTACACTAGACTCTGTGTGAGGTCCAATAGGTATTCTAATATAATATTCAACAACAATGTCTCCTGATGAATTAATCCGAAGAAAAAGTGGATCTTGTACAACACTCAATAACAGGTTTATAGGAAGTATTGATTCCTCCAATGGAGTAGAAATTCCAATCTCAGAGGCTAGGATTATTGACTTCTCCTTCAGGAGAATCCTCTGGTGAGTTAGGAAGCAAAGGAGTTTATTCTTTCAGATCCTCTGGAGGTAACCCTTGCATCCTACGTGAACGACGAGGGTCGATGTTGGTTGCACCAAATAAATAATGAAATAAATATATGGCTAACTAGAGAAACAAACAACACTCACTAATAAAATCTAGATATCAAACATGCAAACAAACCTTCTTATTTTGAAGTCACTAGTTGGTGATGAAATCCAATGTCATGAAATCAAGACAAGAAGGGGCTGGGATAAAGCGGGTGGAAAAGTTACATTGATGACCTGCTTAACAAACTTACACCCTGGTGCAAGCTCCCACACATAATCGTGGGTATACCCTCCAAGGAGCCTGAGTGAGTTTGGCCAACATCGATTCCAGGTACCATGAATACTTTCCCCCCACATTTACCTCGTGTAAATACTCTAAAGAGATAGGCCGCTAAGGTTACCAATTATGACAACGATGCCTGGGGAAGAAGGTCGTATCCCCAGTATGGTCGCCACTTTTTTTATCGGACAAATCGGTATGTGCAGACACAAACTAATATCCCTAACTTCCACAGGAGGCTAGAACAAAACAAGACAGAATACAAACTTCACCTTAGACTTCATTGTCATATAAACTAGTTTAGAGAGGTAAAAGTGACATACCTTTTAAATTATGATTGATCCTCACTAGTGTCATTCTTATTACTCCTTATTTGAGTTTGCAGGATGGTGAACCTGTTTAATAAGAACACACCAACAAATAGAGAGAGAATATATATATATTCCAATGAATTCTATCTATAAGATCAAGGAGTTATACAATAAAAGCCAAGACCCCTTTATAGAGAAGAAATGTATTGTTTCATTATATTAAATGGAAAGTGGAAAATACAACCCATGTCTTGATGTTGCAAGGTCCCTTTCAATGGCTCTTTTCTCCAACACACACACCTTTGCTCCAATGCCTTGGATGAATAATATCCACAATCTGACTTAGAGAGATAAATCAAAGCTATATCAAGTATAATCTTTAGTAGAACTCTTCCTGCATATTCAATCCCTTGCAAACCTTAGCCTTTTCCATAAGAGATCCCTTTTTATATAGAGTGAAGGAGGGATAGATGAGGATATTAGAATGATCTGAATAAATCAAAGAAATGAGTAAGATCCAAACCGATCGGAGGCCGTCTCATATTCTAGAAGATTCCCTTCTAGAACATTCATGAATTTTGACTTTTCCTTTGCTTAATCATCATCGCACCCTGTTATCACTGAAATTTCGTCCGCACAGGGCGACAAGAACTCAACACCATCAACACAGAAAAACAATCATTCATGGCACAAGGATTAACTCCACAGCACATCAAAAGGGCCAAAACTATACAAAGTTGGCTAAAAAGATTAAAAAGCGCATCGCGCCCATGGTAAACTAGCGCATGCGTGCATTATAGTCGTACATAGGGCGCATATGCGCGGCTGTGGGGTGCAAAACCCGCGCGCCTGCCAAATGGCGCATTTATGAAGCTGGTCGGCCTCCCAACCACTAATGGATCGGCTCCCAAGTCGATTTGACATCAAATCCGAGCTCAATCTGCGTGGGGAGGCTGGTCAAAGACC